>OY751317.1:20672280-20890689 GCA_963564615.1 Rhorus exstirpatorius
AGAGCAAAGAATGGGGAAAAAGGAATTCACGATCTCAAGATTTTCACGATGAGATCTCATCCCTCGGAGTGTTTCACGCGGTACTTGAATGAATAAAATGCAGTCTCCGTTTCACTGGCTGGATAAATTTGAGAATCTATACGAGCTTTCATCTACTCACAGCAGCCCTAGACATGTAGGGTTATGTAACGGCGTTATTGTTTTACTGCGGAAAAAATTAATCCTGAAAACGGCCATTTGCAAACAGACCGAGAGTATAAGAATAGCAATAAGCGCTATCTAAAGTTATGCAACTGCAATTTTGTAGGATAAGTAGCTGCAATTTTGTAGGATAAGTCCAGGATAATTAGGAAATTTTTTGCCAATTGGCTAAAGAATTTCCACCCTTGTGCATGCTTGGGAGGTTTTTTTTTAAATTGCAAATCGCACATCGTTATTTCGATAATTCTGGCACTTTTGTACAGATAAAAAAAAAAACACCCCCAACGATATATTTTCTGATGAAGCCATCGGTGAACAAACCCTCTGACGAAAATGATTGATAATAGAATCTATTCGCTAACTGTATACAGAAAAAGTTTCACATGCAATCTCGGATATTTTTCGTATTCAATGGCAAAGTTGTTATTAACATTATTGGATAATTTGCGAGCATGAAATATGATCGACCCTAATACGGTTTCCAACGTTAACTTTTGATTTCTGTTTGATATGTAAGTCGTTCACTGATGATTTTGACACATACCGAACTGTTTTTCCTCTGCATCTTCTTTAGAACTTTCTGACAGAATGAAATTCCGTCAGAATTTTGATGTGTCAGAATACGTCAATCAAATAATTATTACCGTTACGAATCAAGGCATCCTGTGTACTTTCAAATGAGCTGTCCTGTCACGAGTTTTTTAGTCCGTATTTCGGAGTAAATGAGAAATGTTAGTTGTACGTTAATCAACATGGAACATCTTGAAAAAAAAATAGACAAAACTCGAAAACAAAGCGACGTGGCAGAAGTTTGAGCTATAATAGATAGACGAGAGGGACTTTTCACACAAATTTGACGCAAACAATCGGCAATGTTCGTCGTTGGCGAATGATTGGCAAAAGAGTGGAGGATTGGACACGAGATGTACGAAAAAATATATAGGTGTGTATGTATATAACGGTAGCTCGGAGTAAAAAAACGACGTATCGAGTGTATTTATAAGCACAGAATTGACGCCGTTCTGGAATCAAGCCATTGACACGAAAATATATATATATACTATATATATATATATATGTGTGTGTGTGTACGTGTGTGTGTTAAAGAAGCAGGGGATTCGGTTGCGCTCGAGTCCTGTTAAACCAGCAGTCAAAGGGTTTACCGACAAAAGCCCTCGGAAACAATGCTATGCTCTCGTTTCGGAATGAGCACAAAAGAAGAGAGGGGGAAGGTAGTCCAAGGGGATGAACTGGACGAGGCAAAAAAAAACTACAGAAAAAAACACACCAACGAGCCGAGCTACAATTCCAGGCTCCGTTTATGCAAACGGAAATGGTGATTTTAAACTGAATTACCGATATACAACCAGCCACAGTTAGAGAGAGAAAGAGAAAGAGAAAGAGAGAGAGAGAGAGAGAGAAAGGGAGAGAAGAATAGAGAAAGAGCTTGCACCAAAGGGATGGGAAATGCATTTCGCGGGATTTGAAAATGGGATACGCATGCGTTTGGTTGAACGACGATGGGAGAAGTGAAATGATAGGATGAGGAATTTGAGGGTGGAATTTTGTAATTGTTGTTTGAAACGTAAATAGATAAAAGAATAAACAGGCGACCGGTTTAAATGATAAAGCCATGTACCATTTTGAAACACATACAAGCCCTGTTTCATAGTTGTTCATCGTCGAAGGCTTGGCGGAGTATGATGTGGTGGATATATTGGAAAAGGGTTTGCGACGTCATGTGCAGAACGCTAGTCGTGCTTTCCCTCTCTCTCTCTCTCTCTCTCTCTCTCTCTCTCCCTTTTTGTAACTGCGTGTGTTACGAGAAACGTATGTATAACCGCCATATACGCCAGGCCGGAGATCAATTCTGAGTTCGTGAATTATTAATCCGACAATGCGGGAAACATCACCGAGGTCCGTAGGGCGTTTTGCCTCGATTAATATTGTAATTCAATTAGCGGAGAGAGAAAGAGAGAGAGAGAGAGGGGGGGGGGGGGGGGGAGGAGAGAGAGAGAGAGAGGGGATTTTCGCTAAAGCTTGCTCAGTTACCTAGTTTGCTGTTTCTCGCACTCACTCGCAGTCTACCATCCTCTATTCTGTACTGCTGCCAACTCTGCCGAGGGGTTCGATCAACCGAATCCAAGGATCGACGAAAACCCATATAATCCATATATACACTTACATATGTATATATACGCATATTAGACGAGTCTCGGTTAAATTCACCACGTTGCTATGAATAATATTTTGACAATCGCAAATTCATGGAGAATTTGTGCGCGAAACGTTGTTCACGCAGGCAAGAGGGCGCGATTAGAAATTCGTCGTACGAATTCGAGAGTTCGAGGGGATTATACGAAATTTTGGATATTCCTTCGAGCAGCGGGACGTAAAATTGCATGTAGTTTTAACAGACGTTGTTCGGAACTTTTGTACACCCTGCTGCACAATAATTATGAGCATGATAATAATGAGAAAGCAATTATAAAGCGGTTTATATGCACTATATTTATTCATGTCTTCCTCACGCAACAACCGTGCAACAGCAATAACGAGAACGCAACGACCGATACAATGTGCTTCATCCCCCGATAGCTTTTTCGTATATATAAGTATATCAGCGAAAGATTTTGATCGTTTGCCACACGATTCCGGATGATTATTAAGGGATAGTGCGTCATTATATATCGCGTTATTTCCTTAGAAGCTTCAAGCTTTTAACGATCAATCTTGGTAGATGTGTCCACGGGGCCAACATTCCAGAACGGGAATCGTCTTTGTCGGGTTTGTATTTTTACCCCCCCCCCCCCCCCCAATTCAACTTAATCGCCCCTTTGACGACACAAAATGGACACTCGACTGTACTCTTAGGCTACGATAAACTCTATCGCGAGCCATGAAAACTTTTCCAAACTCTTTCGAGTTTACGGGATTAACGCATTTATTACGCACTTATATATTTGTATACTTCTGAGGGAAACTATCGAATAAATCAACGTAAAAAAGGTCACAAGAACAAAAGCTACTTGCTGACTTTCGTCAACTGCACTTTTTGTTTTTCGTGCGTAAAAAACACACTCAAACGTTTATTCTATATAACTTATTGCCCATTCATGAAAGAAATGTAATCAAGAATTTTCAAAGCTACTTATAATGGCGTATCTATAATTCTGCATATTGCGAGATTCGGAAGAAAGTTAAACACGTCGAGCGTCATTGAGTCACGCCGGCGCGCACATTTTTCGTTACGTACCCCCAAGCGGCATTTTATTATTCTCACCGCTCAAGGGTGATTACGCTCGGCGTGTTTAAAGAAGTATATTTCGAATAATTTGCGATCTGTTTTATGGCTATAATGAAGATATCTTGATGCTACTGCAGACCGTAAAACTTTTTTTTTCATCTCTCATGACGATTTTTTTTTTCTATCCGAGTCGAAGGAACCGAATGAGGTAAAAAAATAAATATTCTCCAGCAGCGAGTTTAGTTGTACGAAAAGTAAAAAGTGGTTCGTAATACGCGAAGAAAAAAATACCCGTAAATAAAAAGTAAAGCATTCTAGAAATTGGTTTTTTTTTTTTTTCGTTTTTGGAAATTCACTTGGATCTGTGGGAGCTTCATGATGTTATTGGGAACTTTTGGCAATATCGATATTTGTCATAAAACGATAAATTTATCGTTTTAAAAAATTATTTCATAGAAGAAAGCCATTGTGTTCGAGAATTTTTTTAGAAGGCAATTCACATTTTTCCTTGGTACTGCCTCTCTGGATTCAATCAACAAAAGCCAAAGTACAAAGGACGGAAACGAGAAGACTTCTCGTATAGAGCTTTCGAATGTTTTATCGAAATATGAGAAATTGTCTAACGAAATCTCAGAGCGAACATATAGAATAACGAGTCAGTTTCTCAGTCGTGACGTTGACTGGCGGATTAGTTTGAAGACCGAACATCGTTGATCCGCACTTTTACTCGTCTCTTACAAGCTATCTCTGGTTATATTCTGCTTCTCCGTAGTTATCGAATATATGTATATCTCACGCAGAGCATCGACTTGAACAGCGTCGTCGGAGCAAAGTTTACGACTTGCTAATTAATTAGGCTGATAAACGAGACGCTCGAGCGAGTTCCTTCGTGACTACGCGAACCTCTCTCTCTCTCTCTCTCTCTCTCTCTCTTATCGCGTCGATTCGTCCCTCCATGCACACACACACACTCTCTCTCGTTATCCCCTTTCGACTGCTGCCCATTGAAGGAATTCCTCTCAAGACGACTCGTAAACCTGAGAAGCTTGTTTTTAGCTCATTCCCTCACGCGCCTCGCATATATATCCCGAGATTCATTCGAGTCAAATTTCGCGCGTAAAGATTCTCCCATTTTACCCTCGAACCCCATCTCGCGATCTTTCGAACGAAAGCTGTTTCCACTCGACAATTAGAGAGCTATAAATTATCGAGCTCGTTTAATCAGGTTTATCCGGAGAAAAGAGAGGTAGATAAAGAGAGAGAAAGAGAGAGAGAGAGAGAGAGAGAGGAAAGAAGAATTTTTCCGAATGCAAAGACGAAATTTTGGTCCAAAGGTAGTAAAAAAAAAAGGGTAATTTTTTCCATTTGTGAAATACGAAATATGCGAGAATTCGGCACAGAACTACGGCGAGTTCGATGTTTCAGCGCTAAACATTGAGATAAGAATGAGAAAGAAAGTGATGTATAGAGGGGAAAGGAGGAGGCGGTTTAATGATAAGGTCGATAAAGTCGCCAGCTGCGCGTCGTTTCCCGCGTGGCTCAATTAAAGTCTTCACGACTCTTCCCCATCTTTTCTCTGTCTCTCTATCTCTCTCTTCACTTTTACCCGTTATCCGAGCCAGTGCAGCACACGCGAAAAGTCTTTCTTCGGAGTTACGTTTTTAGAGTTCCTCGAGACAATGACGACTATAGAGCTAAAACTATTGCGATACAAGTGAAGACGAAACTCGACACTTTCCGCATATATACCGGCATAAGAAAATACCGAGACATCCAAGAAAGATAATTTATGTATATCTCGACCATTTCATGCCAACTTTTTACGTAGGACAAGAAATTAAAGCTACCGTCCGGTTCTGTTTTGTTTTTTTTTTTTTTTCCTAATGCGAGCTTGTAATTGCTATGGAAGAGAAGGAGGAGGAGGACGATGATAATGTAGCGAGGGCCAAGAGACTTGAATGGAGCGAAATTATATATTATTTCTTCGATTCTCATGCATTTTCATATCAATCTTCCAACTGCGATCAAACAAAAATGGGTGCAACCACTTCGGTTTTGAACGTTTAGTGAATGCACACGAATGCAGAATTCTTTTGTTCGCTAGAAATTAACATTATTCCCGTCGTCAGGGTACGAGAAAAAAATCAAATGAGAAAAATCGACGAAAATCAACATCTCAATGCCTTGACAACACACATTCTTATGGGAATCCCCAAATTTTCTGTATTTTATGCAGCATACACTCGATGCTATTTTCAACTCGATATAATATTCAGCCCCAAAGTCTTAACGAGCAAACCTGTAAATCGAATTTTATCGAAATTCGTGACTTTTCCGCCATTTTGGATTTATATTGTTTTAACTTATCGATGCTGAATCGGTGATAATTTTTTTATCGAATTTTGATATAGAAATCGAATTGAGTCAGTTTTTTTTTGTTCAGTCTGGTCGATTAATCGCAAAATTGCCGAGGCTATAGCTCGTAATAACTGTGGGGCAATATTAAGCTCGACTTGAAGGTTCGTAACTGCAACGTATTGCATTGCAACCGGTAATTACGGATCACCGTACGTCTATAATATTTTCATCCGTTCGACTTGGTGCGTGTGTGTGTGTGTATGAAAAGTGGAAGTGGAAGGTCATCGAGGTTCACCCGTAGGAGGAAGTATAGCGGAAGGATCGCGGTAAAAGAGGTTGACGAAGAGGGTAAAGCGTCGGGATGACGTTTTGATGGTCAACGGAGAGGATGCACACCGTGAGCGCGTCATCGAGAGTAAATAGTATGTTATGGTAATGCATGCCTTGGTATACTCCGACACCTGCCATTAATTCGAGCCACGAGAGCTACGACCTCTCCCGCCAAGCAAAAGCTATTGAGCTATGCAGGCAAGCTCGAAAATCGAGCCTATACTCCTGTGTGTGCATTGGGATATAACCCAGGAGGGATGACCCATCGTTCCGATCATAAAACATTCCCGAGGCCCAGTTGTTTCAATCAACAAAGTGCCTGAATTCGCATGCGCGCTGGAGCGTGCAGAGGCGACGACGACAAAGAAAAAAAAAAAAAAGACCCGAAAGTGAAATTTCAACGACGATAAAATGAATGTACGCAAAAACGATTTGCTTATAAATTTTGTTAATTCTAATTAATTTTCCTTGTTCTTATATGAGTAATTAAAAAAAATCGTTTCAATCATTGAAACCAAATTATTATTGTTATGAGAGCGTAATAAGATGAGACAAATAACGGGGAATAAAATTTACTATACTATTTCATTCGATGAAAATTTGCTTGTAATATCTGATTCTTGGTTTTACTATATCCGAGTCAAGATTCGTTGATATCCTAATAAATCGTTTCCTCAAAATCAACGATATACAATTTTATCGTCACAATTTACGACGCTAAATCTCTCGTTTCGAGAAGAATCGCATGTACGGAAAATTGAATTTCCTCAAAGGTTCTCTTGCCTCGGACACACGCGTTAAAGATTTCCCCCAACACGCTAAATTTCTCGCTCACCGTGGGAACTGGTACGGATGAGAGCGATAAAAGAAAAAAAGAAAAAGATTTCTCAACGCTTGCTGAATACGACACGAGATTCAATGGAACAGGAGAGAGAAATAAAAGGGAAGAAATGTATGGATATCGGCGATGTGGGCGTTGGATCGATGAAAAGCTAATATTTTAACTCGGTCCCCGCGAATACGCCGAATAATTTCGTGGGAGATAACGATGGGAATGCGAAGGTGGAGGAGGAGTTAAGTGGATGTATTATTCAACCGTGAGAGATTCGTTGGACAATTGGGGGCGAATTGATAGAGGGAACGAAAGTAGATGACGCGAGGGGAGGAACTCGAAGAGTTTATATACAAGGATGTCTGGGAGAGCAAGAAGGAGAGACCTAATAAGAATGAAGGAGAGAGGAAAAAAATGGCTCAGATTGGTATCTCTCAAGCCCACGCGCCTCGATAGCTCCGGATTCTCTTCCGCAGGGAGGGTGCAGAAAAGTATACCCGAGAGGAAAGCATCGCGAAAGCATCCAGCAGCACGCACTTTCTTTTCCCAATACATGCCACATTTTCGAGATCGAAGAATTTAAAAAAAAAAAAAAAAAAAAAAAAAAAATACGATAGAAAAAAAAAAGAAGAATCACTGAGCTGATGGTCTTTATATCGGCGGGACTCGGTGAACACCTGATTTATGAACAACTCCCGTGCAAAGACTTCTTCGCACGCCCTTATTGTGTATGACAGAGACAGCATGCGTGAGCAAAGAAGGGTCCTGAGAGCTTCGTAACACTCGCAGGAGAGAGGCGAAGAAACGAATAAATTAAACTAAAAATTCCTTTGATACGCTATTATATTCCGTTCGTTTAATCAAGAATATACGCGAAATTTGAATATTGGACCGAGAAGACTCAAAGTTCCAAGTAGGGTGACTGAACCAGTGAATGAACGCATAAGCCTTTTTTCTATCTCGATAAAGCCGTATAATTTAACTTATTACGAATTTCTTTATGAGCCAATTAGATCTTATAGAACAATGTTCACGGAATATAAAAAAAAATATTCGAAGTGCCCTGTTCGCAAGGATTTTGTAAAAAAAAAATTATAATGAACGAAATTACCAATTTCCCAGTGAATGAACAAAAATTCCAATGAATGAACTCTTATCTTTCCAGTGAATGAACGTACAATGAAACCAGAGATGCGTACGCATACTCGTGCGTTTTGAGGTTATGAAAAGCCTTTTCAACGCTCGTTCAATCACTGGGTACTAGGTTAAAAAGCTGGACCAGTGAATAAACGGCCATATATCGCAAACAATATTGGGTTTTTGACTAAAAATTCATTAATATAATTGAAGCTTAGCAATGTATAACGTTGAAAAAATTATTGCATATCTTTTAAAAAGATTTATCGAGGTGATATGGAATATTCTGATATTCGATGCACAGTCAGATGGTTATAACAACATGGCTGTCTCTTATGAATATGCGCCCCAAGTACAAAAAAAAATCCATAGCATCGCAAATATTTCACAGCGTCAAATAATATCACTACTAGATGTTTTCTCAGAATTTTCACTTCATTATGAATACAAAATTCTTCATAATAATAGAATCATATCTCTGCCGTTTAATTAAAATACTAAGCCTGTTCATTCACCGGTAGGTGTTCATTCACTGGTTCAGTCACCCTATATCGTAGGTCGATACGAAAAAAAAGAGCACTCGCCACATTGATTTTTCGATATTTTCCACAATTTGCAATTATGAATTTTTCTAGAATTTTCAGACTATATTTTTTGTTTGTTTGTTCTAAAATCAAATTTATCGGACTATTGAGAAGACGGGTATGGTTGTAGCATATTTCACGATATTTTCGTAAGCCCGATATAAAAAAAAAAAGATTCAAACAACGAACTGAATTGAGGATTGCAGTATATAGTAGGCATAATGGAGTAAAAAGATAATTCCAGAAATCAAGGAGCATTAAAAATAGCTTACTAATGAAAACTATCAATGTTTAAAAAGAAATCATTGTGCTATTTATTTTTTATAATTTTTTTAAATTCGGATCATCACCAATAATCGCAACGTCATTGCTATTTCTGGACGTTAAATTTTGATTTGCTTTCGCACAGGGGAAGCTGTTTGTAGTTTTGGGAAAATTGACGAAACGTTACAAACGGGGGCAGGCAGTTCAGTCTTTCTACCCCGCACTGTCGCTCGCTGATCGGGGAATCGCATAAATTTCGCTAACGAGTGTGTTCGTCGCTACCCCGTGACATATTATACAATCAAGACTCTCTCTCTCTCTCTCTCTCTCTCTCTCTCTCTCTCGCTTCGAAGCTTTTCACGCAGCTTTCGTTATCGGCTCGTGATTTCCGGTATACCTTCGAGCTTGTGACGTTTTTACGAAAAAAATGTCGTATCGAGGGAAAAGTAACTAAAAGTACGAACAGAACGATGAATATTCTATTTTCCATTATTTCTTCGGTCTCTCGTTACTGCTGTTCGATACTATTTGGGCGTGTATACTGCGAGCGTATAATACCGGTCCTATACCGGTCCTCGATTTTGATCACGTCGAGCAAAAAATTAATCGATGGAACTTTTCTTTTGCCATGATTTAGGATGCGATTGCAAAAGTTCATTTTTCCCTGTAATTTTTTTTTTTAACAAACTGAGCACTTTTTGAATGAAAAAGAAAAAGAACGAGACACGTATGTACCAATGTTGTGATTCAAAATGACATGGAATACACGATCGAATAGTATATAAGAATATGAAATAAAATAATGTTGACTGAGGATTTATTATACTTCAAAAATTTACTCGTCGATTGGACTTCAAGATTTATCGAATGAAATGTAGCCCGAAAAAAATCGAATCAATTGTTTTTTTTTTTTTTTTTCAACGATTTGCAACGTGAAGCCGCTTAGAATAGCAAAAAAATTGATTTCTCGTTATCTTTTTCAATTTTTTTTGTTTGTAAATTTACGCACTTTCGATATTAATGTCAGCCGTAAAACTCTCATATAATAGTTTTACAGTTCTTTCTCATCGTTTTATAAAAACTCGGGAATTGAAGAGATATGTATGCGCGAAAGGGATGGGTTGGGTGTTCGCGTGAAGCGGGAGCTTGAGAAAATAGCGGAAGGGCCCTCCTGATGAGCTTCTCGAATCGCTATCTCTCGTTTTCCGGTTGAGAACGAGGGTCGGGACGAGAAACTCTCGCTGGAAGTGAGGAAGAGGAATGAGAGGGTGAAAAAACGAAGAGCCTGAGAAATATATGGAATAACTCGAAAAGAGAATGAGCGGTACGACTATCGTGCTCTTCCATTCTCCCTCTCTGCCTCTCTCTCTCTCTCTCTCTCTCTCCCTCTCTCTCTCTCTCTCTCTCTTCCTCTCTCTCTCTCTCTCTCTCTCTCTCTCTCTCTCTCTCTGTCTGTCTCGACTTTCTTCGCAACGCGCCCGTGACTGATGTACCTAATAATCGGGTTACATTACCCCCAATGTCGAGGGACATGAATATCCCTGAGAAATCGTTTTACACCTTACGTTCCTCCGGCACGAAATACCGAGACTCTTCAATAATTGAAACGATGTATAGAGATCTGTGGCAATTTGTGCGATAAATAATATAGTCACGCGCTAGTCGTGTTCTCGACGCGAAAAAAAAAAAAAAAAAAACATTTCTTATTGTCATAGATATAATTCATCGGATCGTTCCCATTGTCAAAATGATATCCTATACATAATGAAAGAGAATCCTTCCCTCAACCCCTTCGCTACCCTGCAAAAAGAGGGACATTTTATACCAAAAATGTTATCCATTTATATTCTGTTCTCCGTGTTCCGTTCAATTATAAAATTAATCCTATAATCTTCTCTTGGCAAAAAAAAAAAAAATACAAATATTCTCGTATTCATTTTTCCATCGTCGAAAGAAAATAAATTAAACCTCAGGTGTACATTTTTTTTCTTTCGTATTCGATCATTTTGTTTTTTTTTTTTCCTTTCGACATAAACTTGATGGTTTTGGGCTCGTCGGTGGTGCAGCAAGATCGATTTCAATTCGAGAACCAAGCAACATAGCCGGAGCGAGAAAAGTTCTCTATCTCGATCACTTTCTCTCTCTCTCTCTCTCTCTCTCTCTCTCTCTTTCTCTCTGCCAATCGGTAATATCACTAGCGGGATTCCCTACGTCCGTCAAAATGATGAAACGGCTTTCGCGATACGCGAACGCAAAGAGAACTGCACAAGAGACTCCATAGGAGACTTTATACATATATATATATGACGTGCGCGGTAGAGTCGGAATGATCGGTCTTTTCTGCCTCGGCGTTGGCTTCATTTTTTTTTCTCTATTATAACCGTGGTTTTTTTAAGAAAAAAAAAAACTGCCATACGTTTTTTTTTCTTCTTCAAATTTAAATTGCAGATATGTAACGAAAACGAAAAACAAAGTGGCATCACTAATGTGAGGAGTGGGGGAAGAAAAAAAGGAAGCATTCTGATTTGTATAACATCGCAAATCACTTGCACCTTGCACCGCTTGTATGATCAAAAGAGAATGACGCAAACATATAAATTTTTGCTCAAAAATCGACACCGTTGGAATGCAAAATAATAAAGCCTGAAATTTGTGAAAAAAAAGTTCGAGAAAGTTAATTTTTCTGAAACATCAGAAAAAAATGTGCCTTCGTGAGAATGCGATACAGTATAGAGGTGGCCGCAGTTGCGATGGCAATAGGGGTGACTGGCTTGGGGACAAATGTCAACGTCGTACAAAGAGTTACGCGGTTAAGATAGTCAATATATAGATGTAATATCAGAAGATCAGGGATAATAAGAATAATAAAGTAATATAATAAAATCAATTAATGACCAATCAGCTGGTCGGAGCAGAGTTTTATTTTATGCCGATTTATTGAATACAGTATAGACCGAAACTATTCAGGTACTGGAGAGCACCTACTTTACGTAGCTACTGAATCAGAGATCACTAAAAACGAGCTGATGAAAATTGGACATCAAAGTCTCCGAGTAAAATGTTGTCAGCTGAATGGAATAAAAAGCCCAAGAAGAAGAAGGAGAGTAGCAGAAAGAGAGAGAGAGAGAGAGAGAGAGAGAGAGAGAGAGAGAGAGAGAGAGAGAAAGAGAGAGTTAGTGAGTGAGAGGAAAAAGCGACCTTCCTTCTCACCAGAGAACTCCGAAGGTCCGGGCACTCTCACCGAGAGTAAGCGCCGAAGGGTGAGAAAATAATATATGAGGCGTCTCGGAGAAACAATGCGGCGTCGTAGATCACCCGGGACACCCTCCATTAAAAATATTACGCCATCTTGGCCGTGTAACGGGGACTATACCTTGCTTCATGCTTTTCCATCACGCTTTCACCTAGCACCTTCTTGGATCCAAGAATCTTCCGTGGTTTTCTTCCTTATTCTCTATAATCACTCTCTCTCTCTCTCTCTCTCTCTCCCCACCCTCTCGCTACCTCCTCATTTCTCTTTCACTCGTCAGCAAAAGCTTCGCAGACGAGCATCTCTTTCGTGGCCTCCCCTCCCTCCACCCCCCTCGCCCTCAATCTCTTCTCTTCAACGTTCCTTGGTTCCCTTCCATCACCACCCAACAGCCGGCTACGAGACGAGGGCAAAAGCTCCCCATCGGGTTGCTTCAACGAACGGACCGAATAACAATGTGCCATTGTTGCCTGTATACACCGGCAACAACGGGGTATGAAATATTCAAGCAGTTGAGACCCACGGGAGGAGTGACGAAGGCGGCAGCACCAACATCCCCGGTGAACCTCAAACGTAGAGACGTAAAGTCGGAGGAGCGCTGGTCTCTCATCGGGATGCCTTCATGCAAGGGGCTTTTCCCTGCATCACAGAGATCCTAGCGGAGTGTAAGATTCTCCATTGTTGCAGAAGGCAACTATAGGAAGCGATGGGAAAATTTACCGCAAGAATAATCCTACAGCGTTTTTATAGACCCTATACAGCGTTATAACGAATGGAATCCTATTGCGTTATTTCGAATATTCCGAGGTGTTTTCAAGGATCAGGAAACGATTTGCTAGGATTTGATATTCTGGGGGAACGATTGTGACGATTATCGCGAGGACGGCGGTATCACTTTTGGGCATTACACTTTTGGGCAGTACAGTGCTGCCTCTTCGAATGCCTCAACTATATGAAAGCTCCCAATTTCTTCAACTTCGAGTAACGATTGAACATGGTAGAACCGATTTAGCGTCTTCGTTGGACGCAAATTGGCAAATTTATATTGGTGAAAAAATTGAAGATCACCAAGGCAAAATTTTTACAAAACAAGCGATGAAACATTTATTACGTTTTAGTATATTTAATATTTGCCATTCATATAGTCCCTAGTCCTCCTGGCACATTAATCAATGTCAAAAAAATGTCTACTTTCATTATTCAAGGTAATGCAAGAATACCGCCGCCTGATTGTTCTTTCCATATATTTGGTAAGATATATGCATTTGGGGCTTCAGGTAGCTTTTTTTCTGACGTGAAAAAAAAAAAGATCGATGCATCGAGCGAAGTTTTTCTGTTGCTTTCATTCCGGCTATAGACTAGGTCAATTCGGTCTCCGGTTTCACTGATAGGAAAAATGAAGAGATTCGGGCGTGAATGGGCATATTCCCCCCCAGAGTGTAGCGAGAGAGAAAGACAGCGATGGAAAAATAAGGCGGTTGCACATTGATGCATCCAGCACCATCAGGAGATATGAGCTCGGAGTTTATGTCGTTATCTCGTTAGGAGATATACGAGAGAGACGATTTTTTTTTATGATCTCGGGGCATCCATGCGCGTATCCGGTACACTGACACATTATCTCGTAAAGGGCGATGGAACTTTAGGTATTGGGATAACAATTATTATCTCGCTGTATGCTCTGTACTAGCACCTCATGAGCAAAAGCTCTTGCAACCGTGTCCTCGTAAAAACGAATAATAATAATAATAATAATAATAATAAAAATAATAATAATAATAATAATAATGTCGCTACTCTTGAAGGGTCAGTGTAGAAAAAATAGTGAAAACTCGATGAGCAAGACGCTTACACTGGATTCGTCTGCTATCACACGCTGGTGAATTTACTATACTTTAAGTGGAAGACATCCGTTCATGGTCAGACAGATACCGACCGCGCGTAGCGAAAGAAGGATGCTACCTTTGAGCGTTTACTTTGTACGATTGCACTTACACTTTTTTTTTTGTCGTTCTCACACCTTTTATATTTATTCGTTCTCTCGTTTTTCTCGCCTCTACGTCGTCGAGATCATCGATCACGCAACATTCGATACGCATCTTTTATTCAGTTAAATGTAGGAACGAACAATCCACGATACTTGATACGAACAAGGATTTTTTTTTTCTTCGTTAATTTGAAAAGGCAGTAATCCAGAAATCGACCGGACAAAAAACACGAACGGCGTGTCTCACGATAAGACAATAACAAGGCTCGTCAATCGCAACCAAAAAAAAAAAGGGAGAGTAACGAATAATTCCTCACGAAGACACAGACGATTGGGAAGAGTTTTAAAAACCAAAAAAAAAAAAAAAATAGAATATTGCAAAAGTAGGCCAAGCGTCAGGGAGATATCGTCGGTATAGGGCTCGGTGTAACCAAAAGACGAGTGGGCTGGAGAAAACAAAAATTACAGAAATGAAAGAGCGAGGGAAGAGAAACGAGAGAGGGTTGGAAAACTGTACTCTGTTCGTTGTTCCGTGGCTCGTTAAAAAATTTTCCAAGTCCCATTGGTGGCGGTGAAACAGGACGTGCGTACTCGCATCGGCGTACAAACACACACACACACACACACATGTAATTTTCACCGGTTACAAAATTATAGTCCAAGTTTTATGAGTTTGGAGGGCCGAGAGCGCGAGGATCATACGAGACGAGAAGCGTCCCACGATTAGAGAATGGCAGCAACATAGCAAAGATTACGCGAATAAAAGTCGAGAAAAAGTGTGGCTGCAAGTGTGTATGTGTGTGTGTGTGTGTGTGAGAGAGAGAGAGAGAGAGAGAGAGAGAGAGAGAGAGAGAGAGAGAGAGAGAGAGAGAGAGAGAGAGAGAGAGAGAGAGAGAGAGAGAGAGAGAGAGAGAGAGAGAGAGAGAGAGAGAGAGAGAGAGAGAGAGAGAGAGAGAGAGAGAGAGAGAGAGAGAGAGAGAGAGAGAGAGAGAGAGAGAGAGAGAGAGAGAGAGAGAGCGAGAGAAAGAGGAACAGAGAAAAAGAGAAAAAGAAGCGAGGTAAATGCGAAGTAGCCTTGCATTAAGGGGAAACGGAGGTTGGCAGCTCATACAACCAAAGCGGCCAACTGTTAACGCTGACGAATCTACTATAATGTATATACCATTTTCCGTAACAGAGAAGACCGCCTTTTCAAAGCTATTTTTATTCGCTACTCTGTATTTACGAATGGAATATTTCACTCGAACGCAACGATTTTTCGCCAACGAAGTTTTGGAAAATCGTTCGACCATTCGAAGCAAGGTTTTTTTTTTTTCACAACACTTTCCCGATGTGAAATATAGTTCATCCATTTTTCACTCCCGACCCATTGTTCTTCGAATTTCAGAGAAAAGAATTTGAAAAAATGGCCAAATTCGCAAAATGGCTGAACAGTCTGCGAAACGTTTTATACAGTCCTGGAGTTTCCGGATCTTTCGTTCTATATTTTATGAATTTTTCATCAACGATCTCGAGATTGAAACGTTAGCTAGCCCAAAACGACTGCATAATATGTTTTTGCGTTCGAGAAAAAGAGGGCATAAAAAAGTATATAGCTTTAGAAAGGAATATAAATAAGGCATTTTTACGGAAATGAGAAATCTTTTTCTCGTTTTTTTTTTGTCCTTGTTTTTACGTTATCCACCGGTTAGGAATTGCACGATTGCCCGAAATTTCCTCAGCCAAACAGCCGCAGAAAATCATCCGACATCATCTGGACTACCCCATGAATATATGTATACGTACATGTAAGGTGTGTGTATGTGTGTGTGTGTGTGTGCGTGGGTGCAGGGCGGAAAAGAGAGCTCGGAGTCGCTAAATGCGAGCGCGCCCCGGTGCTAAATTAATTACTCAACAATGTCTGGACCAACAGGGCGGATGCTGGTTGGCTAGTGCACCAGCAGCCCTGCTGGTCTCGGATAAAAGAAGCTGAATGAACAAAACGAGCGACGAGAATAAAAAAAAAAGAAGAGGGAATAGAGAGAAAAGAAGCACGTCTAATTTGCGGCTTCACGGGGTAAAACCCGACGAAGCCTGGTGGAAGGAACAAGAGAGAGAGAGAGAGAGAGAGAGAGAGAGAGAGAAAGAAAGAGAGAACGAGCGATGGGGGAAGAAGGGGGGGGGGGGGGGAGGCTACTGCACGCAAGGGAATGGCTTAAGTGTTACGCCCGAGCGTCTTTATTAAACGAGAGTCTGAACTCGCCTTTTACTTTTCGACTTATTGCTCCTATATATGGCCAAGAAAATAGATGGTGAGCAAGAGAAGGGCGTATTAACACACAGCGCGATTTCTCTCTCGTCTGCACATACTTTTAACGGTCTTTGCCCCTTTTTTTTTTCCCCCATAGCTGTTGATAATGCGTGTTGCGCCTCCGAGGCATATAATCCTCTGATCCAAGATTCTCTATAAACTTCGCAGTTTCGACCTCGCGGGCCGGTTTTTCACGTGCCAGTTCAACGATAAAGGAAAACAAAAGGTAAACGACGAAATGCATTTCAAGACCGATTCTCGTTTCATCGGTCGTTTCCCGCATTTCTTTTTTTTTTTTTTTTGTTTTCTCTGCGCTCCAGAAGGTAACGCACCATTCTACTCGCCCCAGCATTGGGACAAACGAGTCCGCGGTGGATAGGTAATACGAGCAGAAAGATTCGCCATTTGCACGGAAAAATGATTAAAAATAATGATAATTGTTGAATGAAACGGTAGCTCAGTTTTTGTTCGCAAGCGAAATATGAATACTCGTTGTTCATTATATTCTTACGTACTCACGATAATTATTTGAGAATTTTTTTTTTTTTTTTTTCATTAAAAAATCGCGAAATTACGACAGGCATGAAATTGTGGATGATTTTCAGATGTCGTTTTTTTTTTTTCTTCTTCAAGTACGAATGTCGGCAAATCCGAGGTTTTATGTGCTGGCAAGTATGAAATGGAGGCAGTCGAGCGTTTGATGGACAATCAATTTCGGATTGCCGTAGACACGAATGGTCGTTATTTCGCATTGATAAACCCGTCCCCCCCACGTTTTAATTTTCAATAGAAAGCTTTTTCGTGTACGGTATTTACGAAATGGGTTGTCTTTTTTTTTCAGTTGGTCATAACACCCGGGAAACATTCGAAGAGCCTACCAGCGTGATCGGATTAACTCTAAACTTCTCACGTGCGAATGATTTTTAGTGGCAAACGCGTTTTCTGTTTTGTTTTACACAAAATACCGCGACAACCCGGTGTTTTTTGTTTGTTTGTTTGTTTATCGGGAGATTACGGTTTATGGTCGCTCGATGAATTTTTTTTTTTTTTTTTTCGACAATTTTACAATTTCAGGCACATAGCGAAGCTCGTAGCCCAGAATTTTCGACCGTAACACTGGCAGGGGTTTCACGATTGCTAATCAAAATTTTCATTTGTCTATTTTTGATGATTTTTTTTTTTCTCAATTTGAGAAATATTTCAGTGGTAAATCAAACAGCCCGTCGTTACGAATTACTTTGAGAAGCATCGAATATAATTTTGAGTTATTCCGGACAAGCGGAAATATGGAGGTTTATTGTAAATTTTAGCCCTATGGATCTTGGATATCAGCCAGAAATGTAAAAAAAAAAATCACCGCGTTTAACCATGACGAGAGCAAAAGCCGGAGGAAAGGTCTAAGCGGATATACAGACATGCGTCGTTTTTCCGTTATTCGAAATTTTCATGCACGAGATGCCCTCTCTCTCTCTCTCTCTATAGCTCGCGCGATCTCATTCGAGAAACAAGTTCAACCTCGTCGAGTATCACGCGAGAAACTCGTGGCAACGCTCTCTGTGTATATCTGCTATACTTGCATCGAGACAGGGACTGAAGTGGATGGAGCTTTTCAAGAGGCGGGATATGGGTTGGCATCTTCGAGGCTTTCACGGCGATTGCTTTTTCAGCTTCGTCGTTTGTTAGTCGCGACACCATCGAGAAATCATTCGGAGAAGGGCCCCTCGAGGAATAACTTGCAAAAGCATCGGGGGCCGCGAGGGGGGGGAGCTTCGCGCTTTAAAACTTTTCGTACATTTTATTTTTCAACCATTCTTCGATTTCTCTTTCTCTCTGCGATTTATTTTATATGCAAAGTATTTTCGTTGGAGAAAAAAAATGTATTTATTATCAACTTTTTATCATCGATTCGGCATCAATTGCGCAAAGTTCAATTGAAATTATGAAATTAACGAAAATTCTATACTGAAATTGAGTAAAATAATTTTTTTTTTTTTTCACGATTCATGAATCGACGTGAACTGCAGCTCAAGCTCTATAAGTAAATCTTATGTGTAAACAATAGGACCGTTGGAGAGGCGAATTAATGTCGGAAGCCAATTTCAATAAATTAATTTTCAATAAATCAATTAAAACAATCATCCTCGATCATAGCTGCGAAATAATAAAAAAAAAGTCGTCATGAGCCCCAAAAAATACACGACACCTATTCAGGTGTCAAATTAAGGCGGCCCATCAGTGACAAAACTAGTCAAAAATCGTGACGTGAAAAAAAAAATCATAAAACCTATCATAATATTTTTTAAATACTCTGTCTAAATAAAATTTATGAATTTCGGAGACGTTTCCCGTGATATTTTATTCATAATTTATTATAAATAATATAAATAAAGTCTCAACTGACAAAAGTATTTAACGCTGTCAGAGCGATCAAGTAAAAAACGATAGCTGATATTCATATGTTTCCTCGCGTGCAGAATGACAGACATATATATTGTATCCGAGATTTGCACACACGATGACTTTCGCGATTAAATTTCTCGGGAAAATCCCTGGCAAGACACAATTTTTTAAATACCATTGGAAAGTTCACGATTTCATCTTTCAATACTCAAAATTTGAATAAGAACTCTCGTCTTTGTCAAAAGGTATCGTGTCACTTCCGGTGAAAATGTAATCAACTGCCATAAGACCCATGCTAAAATAGGTAATTTTAAATTACTCGTTCGCAATAATTTGCCTGGCAACTATACATTTTTCTTGCAGTTGTCTTTTAATTTCTCCCAAACGAGGAAGGCGAATAGCCGTGAAATTTTCCCATATAACTGTCGGATGTTACGATTAAAAATGTGTAAATTTTAAGGAGTTTCGGTACAGACCGGCGACGGGGAATAAGCGGAAACGAGGGTGCGGCGGCGCGCGGTGAGCGAGGCATGCATAAAACAAAAGAGAGCCCGACCGTTCGTGCGCTATATACCCGCGGATAGTGAGCTTGTATTTTGACTTGTAACTAGTAAACCAGATGGACGAACCTATTCAAATTTATTGACAGTCATGCTAAAGATCTAATAAAGATCTGACATACATTTTATGCGGCTGGTAGTATTTTAATGGGATTGACAGCTCAAACAAATATTGCTCCCGTTTACTCTCGTGTATGAGCCAAATTTTCGAAAATTATTTTTACAAAAACGACAGGGAGGATCGACTTGATATTTGAGCAGTTCACGTTTTATATATTTGTCACTTATTAAAAAAAAAAAAAATTGAGTTGATGGCAGCTTTTTCAATAGGTGTACCGAAACTCCTCAAGTCACCTGACATTTCTCCTTTGATACTTTGATCGTTGTATTGCATGCATCAGCCTGACAGTTTCCCATAAGAGTTCGTATTGAAGCACGAAAAATTGAAAAATTGAATAACTTCGGTACGGGTTGGACGATCGCGTTCAAATTTTACACAGATGTTCGGAACACAAGTGAGAACAATTTGTAGACTTTTTCATCGTCTTGACGCTACTTTTTACCTGCACATCTGTGCATGCTTAAATACTTGTCAAGTCGAATTATTTTTCATGATCGCCGATTATGAATAATGTTGCACTATATTTGGAACATCGACGTGGTGGTATATACGCATCACTAATGGGGTGTATTACTGAAACGGTATAGATCACCGTTCGGGACTTGCATAGGCCAGTATAAATGGAACATTCATCAAACGAGCAGGACACTATTCGGGCCATTTCAATGGGTATATGCATACTTGAAATATATAATTAAATAATAAAAGCTATTAATAAAAATAAGGTGGGCTTCCGTTAACTGATATTCCGCACTTTCCAATAATATTGATATAGTCAACCCTTAGAAAAAATTTAAATAAAGATTTCCCTCTGCTAATGGCCAGCGGGACTAAGGTAGAGTAAACGGCCCAGACAGTGAACGCGTCCCGGTAGTTGAACGATTCGGCATACATTTAATGATACATATATATTGTATCGGATCGTTGATTCAATACCCGCAAATAAAGGTTCAGTTTTCAACTTTCCGACTGGAAAAAGTTCAGAGTAGTTACTATTTTCGATGTATTATAAATTTAGCTATAAAAAATCGGCACTTCTATCTATCCCATCATTAATTGGGACAACGAATTTAGGACGTATCCGAGTTGTTGATTGGTGTTCCATAACCTAAACAGTTTTCAATTTTTTCCAACCCCCTTAGAAATTCTGCGCAATGTATTGAATTGTTTTCATTTATTCATCAAATAGATGTAAATGGAACTTAGTAAATGTGAAGATAGTATATAATAATATATAAATATATAATTATATACTATATATTAGTATATATAATATATAAATATATAATTATATACTATATAATAGTATATATAATATATAAATGGGACATTCCACGTCAACTCAGCCACCCCGTTTTTTTTATTGTCTCAAAAAAATTATTCAGTATGGGCATTTCAAAGGACAATATATCCATGACATTTTACCAAAATTTCATCCCCCCCACTATTGTTGGTTCTCGAGATAATGATTAATGAAGTCTCAATTTTGTAAAAATCATAACTTCGTAACTACTGATCGGATTTAAACGATTAAAAAAAGAATCTTTTTTATTTTTTTTGCTCTTTTCGAAAAAAAAAAAATATGTCATCATCGGATAAAAGCTCATTAGACATTTTTCGGAGTAAATTAACAAAAAACAATTTTTCCCTCTTCACTGATGCCTTGTTCCATTTTGAAAAAATTCTGCGGAGTTGTGTATTGCCTCCCTCTATCAGAAAAAAAAATACTGAGTAGAATTCCGATTGGCCCTTTCGTGGGAAAAAAAAAAAAAAAAAATCGAAAAATTTCCCCGAAAACTGTCTAATGAACTTTTCTCCAATGACGACATATTTTTTTTCGAAAAGGGCAAAAAAAATTAAAAAGATTTGTTTTTTAATCGTAAAAATCCGATCAGCCGTTACGAAGTTATGATTTTCACAAAATTGAGAATTTAGTAATCATTATCTCGAGAACCAACAATAGTGGGGGGGACGAAATTTTGGTAAAATTTCATGGATATATTGTACTTTGAAATGCCCATACTGAATAATTTTTTCGAGACCAAAAAAAAAAACGGGGTGGCTGAGTTGACGTGGAATGCGACAAATATATAATTATATACTATATATTAGTATATATAATATATAAATGTGAAGATAGTATATAAGTATAATAATTATTTTTTTCGGATTGATTCCCGACTGTTCATTAAGGGGTGAGGGCTATTCATCATTTTCAAAGAATCGTTTTTTTTTTTTTGGAATTTTCTCCAAGCACAGCATGCCGAATACTGCGACTGCTAAGGGCAAAGGAAGGGTCACTTTATGGTGCCGGAATAGATGATTCGATCTAAGTTTAAAAAAAAACTTTTTTATTTGCATGCAAATTGTACTTAAAACTTCAAAGTTTTAAGTACAATTTCACGTTTCAAGTTCGGTGATCGCTGGTAACTCCAGAATGGCATGACCGATCGTTTTGAAATTTGTATCACTTATTCCGTACATAATTGTCCCCCAGGACGGACGAAGAATTTTTATCGACGGTGAATAGTTTTTTTTTTTTATAACTGAAAATATGAGTGAAATTTTGGTCGAAAAACAAGCTTCACTTTGAATATCCGCTATTTTGTAAAAATTCGAAATTTTCATTAACCCTTTTGCTCATCCTGGGCCCAATATGATTTACCAATGTTCCCCCCGTTAATTTTTTTTGGTCTCGGATGATTCAGTGCTGAGCAGCAGTGATCACCGCGAAAAACCTTTTTTTCCCGGAGCACCCCTCGCAGCAGACTGACTGCATCTCGCTTATTTGTCATTATTTTTCAATGAAAATTTTACTCTAGCTACCAGAAATATTGATTATTCATGCGGGAAAACATTTTTCACTAAATAATAAAACCTGTTAAAAAAAATCCCGAAAAAAGGGTTTTTTTTTTTTCGTCGTTACAAGTAGCCCCTCATCCCTTAACTGGGACTCTGTCGTGTCATTATCTGGGCCAGCGAGTCGGGGCGGGGGTTGTCAGTAATTCGGACATCAAACACGGATTTTTAATTTGCTTAATTACCCTGATTTTTCAGCGATTTGAAAATAAAAAAAAAAAATCAATATTATTACATCGAGCATGAACGAAACTGTTTTGATATGAAACCAAAGTTTTTGGATATCCTACTCGGATATGATTGACAAATGTAAAAAGAACGTGAAACCTTCGTTAAATGGTCACTAACTGGGACATTCGCCTCAAGTGGCTCAATTTTTCTAATGGGAGAGTGAGATACGACGAGCAATTTCTGAAATATAACGAATCACGTGCAAATCTAATCGCTCGTAGGATTTTATGAAAAAAAAAAATCACTGCATGATTTATGTGAGATTCAGTTCCATGCAATTCTTCGTTTTTTTCCACAGTGGCCCGGCTTTGTCCCAATTGCCAATATGTTAATAATTCGATAATTAAAGCATTTTTTTTTTTTACAAAACGAACTCGCTATTATGCTATTCGCGCAAAAATGAGGGAATGAAATGTCATTTATGAAAATTTTCGACAAAAATAAATACGAACAATAATAGCAAAATGTTGTTTTCTCAAATTGTGCAGGCAAGAAAAATTTAATTTTTGCTCTCAAACGACAAATAATTTACGATAAAATGTTTTATTTTTTTTTTTTTTTCAAATTATTTTCAAAATTTTCAAGTTCGCAATTGTTACTCGCGTCATTTTTTTCGGCGAACGATATTGTATTCTCGTGTGGAGCATGAAAAAGAGTTTTTTTTTTTGTTTCTCTTTCTCTCTTAATATTATACGTGTAATGCGATCGAATGGAGGTAAAAATAAATAAATAAGTAAATAAAAAATAACAATGATACTGACGTTCGACGGGTTGGCGTTGGTGTTTGTGGGACTACTGACCGCGTTGCTGTGCGTCTGATCGGTCTTCAATTCCCGATGATTGCTGAACTGTACGTAGACCGCGCGATTTCTCAATTGCGCGCCCGACGATGAATAGTACGTGACCATCGTCGAGGCTGCACCCTCGTCCGACATTTCGAGGAAAGCCTGAAACGAAAGAAAAACAAACGAAAAAAAATTGACGAATTTCCTACTGGAAATGGTGACGAGCGGGTAATGACGATCATCCAATTGTTTTTTTTTTATTTTATTTTTATATGCGATTGATATT
The DNA here is from genome assembly GCA_963564615.1 of Rhorus exstirpatorius. Taxonomy (NCBI): domain Eukaryota; kingdom Metazoa; phylum Arthropoda; class Insecta; order Hymenoptera; family Ichneumonidae; genus Rhorus; species Rhorus exstirpatorius. The sequence continues at coordinate 20,696,003 of OY751317.1, forward strand.
CGGAAAAAAGCTAGTGCGCCACGATATTCGCTAGGCACTCGATAACTCAATTATGATTTTGAAAATAAACTTTGTCCTTGATGAGCTTCAATGCGGCGATACGCAAACCGTCCAAGAGAAATTTTTATCGAAAATACGATTCATCGATGATCCTGTCATTAATTTAGCTCTCTTTTGCACGATTTACAAACACTTTTTTTTTGGCATGGAATATTTATTTTATGGCATGAAAAAAAAGGCCAGCTTGGCATTGCAGGATGGGGGAAGAGAGAATATGAAGGGGCTGCGCAATTCCTTAATTAATCTACATAATTTCCCAATTCCCCGTCCTCCTCTAGGGCCACAGTTACTTCTCTCTCTCTCTCTCTCTCTCTCTCTCTTGCTTGCTTCACTCTCACCCGTTTCTCAGACGCTCGGCGTTACACCGGCCCAGATTAAATTTCCTTCGTTCTCTCCGCAACCGTCTTGGGGCTCATCCAGTGGTCCTGCCCGGATTCGTAGAATCACGAGTGCAAAGAGAGACCAAAAGAGAGAGAGAGAGTGAGAGAGCGAGAGAGAGAGAGAGAGAGAGAGAGAGAGAGAGAGAGAGAGCCACGAGAGGAGAAAATTGGTTAGGCGAGTTCTGAAATTTGTTGGCAAGTTTACTCGGGCCTATCATCATTGCGGGATGAAAATTGCAATTCTTGATGTGGAAGGAAAAAAAAAAAAGTCGCAAACAATCCTAATTGCAGCTTTGATTTTCATATCCGAATCCATTTTAGATAATATATTGAATTCAACGTGCCAAATTTTGAGATATTGGACAGAATTTTTTGTTAAAAAATTTCGCAAACTTCGAGCTCAAAGAGCAAATTTCTTTCATGCAAATTTTTTTTATATTCACATCGTTCCGTTTGCATTGGCGGATGCGAAAAAAAAATCAAAGTTACTATATAGCAAGCAAAATGTACTCGTTTCAACTTGCATTTCTCATTGTTGCAGTTATTGTCATCGAATCGTGTCTCGTAAAGTTTGTTTTCTTAAATTCTCGAATCAACACGATAGCCCCCTCTCTTGGTAATTAATACGAATATTTGCACTGTTTCATTTTCATCGATCGACCGACCGAAGTAAAATCACCTTGGAAAAGTAACACGAAGCTTTCTCCGACGTGCCAAGATCACGGCTGGATTGAAACGAGCAGGCTGCAGCTGTGCTTTCCGCGATCACGAGACCGAGAGGGGAAGCGAAGTTGATTCGCGATCACGACGGTAGGGCAAAACTCGAAATTATCGTCGTTTTGAGAATGCCATGTGTTTGAAATGTTGAGCGAGAGAGAAACGACGGAGAATGGAAGTTTCGAAGGCAACCAAGTCTCCTAGTGATATCTCACTCTTTCTATTCCTCTCTCTCTCTCTCTCTCTCTTTCTCTCAATGGCAACAAGGGTGCCTAATCTTAGTTGGGAGGGCTTTTGGAGCAACCAATAAATAACAAACAGCCTGAACCTGCGGTTTTAGACTCACCCTTCGTGCTACTATCGTCCCCTCGATAGCAGCAGGACTCGAGAACATTCGTCCCTCTCAAGAGATATGAGAACAATAAGTATGAGCTACCCCTGGTTCCGTTGTAATGAGATTCGTTATTTATTTATGCCATTGGGAACGCAACTGCATCATTTATTTGAAAAAGCACAGAATATGTGAGCCGTTACCGATGGCTCAGAGTCGAAAGGTCGTATCGATTGCGTTCAAGCATATAGACTCGACGCCTCTGTCTGTCTGACATGTTCACGCTCGTGATTAACAACGCAGCATTTCTTAGGTATAGAAGAAAAGGGATTTTATCTTTACTGCTCCGTTGCACGTTTCTTTCGTTCCCACAATGTATTTTTTGTTTTGTTTTCCATGAACCTTTCATGTAACAGATTTTTTTTTTGTTTACTCCCAATTATTTAATTTTCGACAAGTTATAAGATAAGTAAACAAAATGTGCATTCAAAGTTTCATGTTGCATATAATTCGAGCTTTGAATGGAGCAATCAAACTTTCATCTTTTCCCCTCTATCCTACTTTTGGAAATTCGCCCTTTTTGCCGGAGCCCATATCACGGGAGAAGAAGAAGAAAAAAAAAATGACGACAAAAGAATAAAGACGAAGTCGGAGCTGAGGGTATCGAAGGCCTTATAAACGGTTTTCCGAACAAACGCGTCCAAGTGAAATGAGAATTTCAATGACGATTCAAGCGCGAATCGCACGAACGAGGTGAATGTTCACGCGGGGCATCCTGCTCTACACACCGTTATAGTATATACGCGCCCTCAATCTTTATACCCCAAGAGCCAGGGAGGTGAATCGGCGATCGTGAAATTCAGTGAAACGATTGGGTGGAAAAAAAAAGTTGGCAAAGTCATTCGGTCGTGGCGGCAAGGGGACAAAAACCTATGGATGAGGCAGGAAAAAAAAAATTGGGACGAAGAGCGAGAGTCTACGGACACTCTTCATATACAGCCCTTGAGGAAGTATAGCGCAATAACGGTATAGAGTGTGTGTGCTTTGGCACGCTACACGTGGATTTGCACATCTCTAGCTCTTCAGACCTAGTGTTATTGACTTCTAGCGAACAAAAGAGCGCAACTCGCACAACTTCAACGTGTCGAATCGCGTGTCGATTGCGCCCTTTTGTTCGTAATCGTTCGACGCTACGATGAGGCGCATGTACATATATATATATATATATATATATATATATATATATATATATATATATATATATATATTCCAAATCCTTACTTCCGGCTCGTTGAACTTTTTTCGACTCACTTTCACCGGCGCGCACATGCACACGCACCTGTGGATATATATACATTCGCGACGAGGCGCGCGTTGTGCTTCACGGTTCGACGAATATTCTCGAAGAGCCATGAAAAATCTTGTGAATTCGTCGCGAAGCTTTCGCAGCTCTACCGTGACTGGCTCGTACACGTAGTAGATGCATCCTGAAAGATGCTTGCACGGATAAAAGAAAAAAAAAATCCCGTTTATGCATGTATGAAGGAAGAAAAGATGGAGAAGTAAGGCGGCAGAAAACAAGAGAGAAAAGTCAAAGGAGCGAAGAAGCGCGTGCGCCAGTATACTCTTGTAAGAGTTGGTTCAAGAAAGAGAAAGAGAGAGAGAGAGAGAGAGAGAGAGAGAGAGAAATAGAGAAATAACAGAAGCGAGAAGGGCAAAGGTAACCGAAAACCTTTTTTTGTCGTTCAACGTTTCTCTTTTGCTAGAGCCCACGAGGCTATAGAGCATGAGATGTCGCGAGTGAGCTTCGTAATGGAATAGCTGGAAAGTTGGCCTCGTGTAAATATGGTTCTGGGTGTACCGGAGGACAAAAAATAAGAGAGCGAGAGAGAGAGAGAGAGAGAGAGAGAAAAGAGAAACAGGGAGATCTGAGACTACAGAAATCATGCAGAAAAGCTTGATTCTGCAGTGAGACGGGATACGTCCTTCCCAAGTAAACTTGTACACTCGAGAATTTCATTTTAATTACGCGGCGTCGTTTCGGGTGTGCACACCACGAGGAAGAGAAGACTAAAAGCGATGACGAGAGATACGAAAAGGGCACGACGGGTCTAAGGCAAAATGAAAATATATATATATATATATATATGTATATATGCGTATATAAGGTGCATGATGCCGTAGAGAGGGCGCAAGTCGTTTCATTTCGCTCTGTTTCTTACATGTCACCACGGTCGCATGACGCTATATTATGCAGAACATACAGCTTGAAAAAAAAAAAACGAGGGAAGACTGTATATGTATGCGAGAAGAGTCCTGGATCATTTGCCAAGTTGCGTGTGTGCGTCTCTGGGTTAAAGGAAATTGCAGCGAAATAAATGCCCGCGAGGCTTCGGAGGAGCTCCGTCCTCAGACGTTCAACATGACAGTTGACTTCAGACAAATTTTCACGAGACTTTCCGCGTAGAAATTTCCCTCTGCACTCTTAGATTTAATCTATACTCACTGGCCAGTTTTGTCTGCCTATAAACTTCTTCGCAAAGCGCTAGACAATACCTGGGTGGAAAAATCATATTTCGCGTCGCATTTTGACGCCAGTTTGCTTGCACAATTATGCCTAGGTACATCCTGGCCAAGTACTACCCAGAAATAATAGGAAGTGATGGGCACTACCATCAATATCTTTTGATTCAGCTCATCTTGAGATAAAGCTGTCCAGACAGCAATTCCCAAGCTCAATTTGTTGTTTGCCGATGCTTTTTCATGTAGTCTTCTTAGTCAAATATTAGATTGGACCTGATCGGGGGAACTTCCGATTTGCTTCACAATGAAAAAAAGCACCACCACTATATATCTCTGTGCCGGTGGACGAAGAAATTCCTCAAATTATCTAAGCTTGAATTTATCCTAATCTTCTTCTTGTTAGAAGTTTTTTGTTGTCTGTATACGTCTAGACCGAGTGCAAGGTGGATACTTTTTAGAATTCTCAGTCCTGTATAAGTGTCTGGATTAAGAGACGCGGTAGCGTCTCGAGACCAAGTAATCAAAGAAATTTTAAAAGATATGAGTCGGCGCTACCGTACTCTCGTATACACCAAAGTGCGAAAAATTTCATGTATTATACATCGCGTACGTTAAAGAAAATTGTGACGTGTTACGGAGTTTGTGTACAATGGACAAAATCGTAGACGATGAAAAAAGAAAAGTGTTAAACCACCAAAAGCTTTCGGGAACAAATGTGTATTGTGTGGGTATGTGGTTTTTTGCTGAATTTTACAAAAAAAATATGAACAAAATGTGACTTGAAGCAAATGGTGTGATACATTTAATAAATAAAAAAATGAAAAAAAAATATATATATTTTGCCGCTATAGTATAATTGTATCCCAAGCCAGCAGTCACTTGTGAGATACGATACGACATAACCTCCAAATTTTAAACCAGGGGAGCTAGTCACCAGCTGCACCGTTCTCGACTAGAGTGGCTAGATCAGAATGAGATATATATATATATATATTAGGGATGCGCAATTCAGCCCCTGGACAGTTTCGATCGTCTGCAGGCTATAGCCTGTAGACGATCGAAATTACGATATCTATAGATATCGCAATATTACACATGCAGCTAAGGGCTAGGCAATGATATTAGTTCAACCTCGCACAGTGACTAAGAAAACTGTCCAGTCGTTATTTAAAATTGAGTCAAAATTTCCACACGGTTTTGTTCCTTTCATACCGGCAAAAGCAATGAATTACGTTGGAAAATATCATTAATAATTATTCACTCGTATTGCCGTTCAAACAGATACAAAAATTACGAGACCTTATACGACTTTACATTTAAAAAAGTTATTACGATTTTACATTAAAAAAAAATCGTATCCGTGCTGAGGGGGGAGGAGGGGAGAAAGAAGCAATATCCAATTGTATTCAAACTTATTTGATTAGTTCGCTAACAACTTTGAACGTTGAACTTTTCTTGAAGCAAACTTCATATATTATATGCAGCGTCGCGGCTCAACGAAGGTATGTAAAATCGATTTCCGGAAAGCGAAAGAGCAAAAAAAAAAAAAGACAAATGGAACTAAAATTACAGTTCAAGGGACTTTGGTTACGTAAAGGATTGGTTTAACGAAACGTATTTAAATATTTGCAGCATCGGTGTTTATATAATCCGTACGGTCAACCCTCCGTGTATATGCGGGTGTTTTACGCGATAAAGAGAGGTGGTAGCGAGCGCGGAGATACATACGGAAGTTTATGTATACAACGCTCTCTGTGCTCAGCGAAACATCGCTATCCCGCTATTACGAGCTTCCGGGCTAACCCTTCTCCCTACGTGCATTGGCCCCATATATTTCAATTGCTCCGAATATAGCTCCGCCGGAGCGCGCGAGGAGGAAACGGCTCGTATTTCGCGTAACGCGCGATTTTTATTTTCTCATTTTTTTCGCCCCCACCCCTCAATGCTCGAATCGATATTGGTTAGAGCTCTTATTATTCCCTCCTCGCTCTCGCCACGATCTCATCTCAGGGGCTCAGTTTCGGTCGAGAAGTGGAACGCGAAAAACGTTCGCCAAGGAAAAAGCTGAAGAATCGCGCGCGGAGAAGATGAGGTGGCATATCGTTTGAAAAGAGAATACGAGACTCGAGAGAAAGAGAGATAACGCCCCGAGAAATATTCTAGATCCTCGTGGCACACGCGGCTTAGCGGTTTATTATCTCGCGACCCTGCGAGAGACCGCAATGGAAGATCGCGAAGAGAATTGTGTAACAATGAGAATAACAGTTGAAAAAAAAAAAAAAAAAATTGAAGGGCGAAAAAAATATTCGATCAACTTCACTGTCGCATTGGGAAACATACCGTGAGTACCATTTCACTCATGCCAATTTTACAATAATAGAAATACAACTTACAGGCACTTGTTTAAGGGTATTTCGATGAAAAAAAAAACATTGTACACAAATATAGTTTTTTGTGCTTTAATCGAGTATATTGACTCGGCTAAATGTCGAATTGGCGTACGGCACCCGCGGTCAAAAGAATCGTCGATTTTTCGAAATATCCAAAATTAAATAAAATCTTAACATCAGCACGCTAATACTCATGCACAAAATGTTAGCCTGAAGTCTCAAAATTTGCGGAAAATTAATTGACACTTTTCGAAAAATTAAAAATTGCCATAAAATCCAAGCCACTGTATGCATTTTTATAAAAATTTCCGGCAAATAAAGTCGTCGTGTGCTGTTTCACGAGATGGCATAATTGTATCTCAGGAACGTTCGAGTTATAGACTCGGGCATTTTTTGGTAAAGTGATTTTTCGACTTTTTGGCATATTTTGAATACATCAGCATCGAAAACTCGATTTTTTTTTCATCATCGCAAACAACGCGCTGTGCCCAAGAATATATAGACTGGTATGGACGAATGTGCAAAGGTGAGACAGACGTGCAGATGGAACGCGATATGGGGGATGGCCTAGCGATAATCGGAAAATGGCAATTGTGCCGTTTCTCCCACCTCTCTCTCTCTCTGTTCCGATGAAAATGACAATGCGCGAGGCTCTCTCCGGTTTGTTTCGGAAAATCGAGTTAAGCCAGAAGCGAATAGTCCCGCGGTCGGTCCGTATCTTTCTAGCGCCGCTGTGCCGGACCAAATCATCCACACCCGTTCATTCTCAAACTATGTACGCGAATTCTGAGCGCAGATATACGATTTGGGAATGAGAAAAGTTTAGCGAGGTGAACGAGTCCGAGTTGTCCTCGTTTCGCGATTAATGTCGCGGCTGAATGACTTATAGTTTATCGTTACATATATATACGTACACGCTTCGGCCTACCTATAGTCGTTCAAATCTAGTGTTTTGGGTTTCCGTATCGATCTTAAAACGCCTTTTCATTCACCCGATGGTACAGACCAAAAGTTCATTTGACCGGAAGGTTCCTACTTTACGTTTCAGTGAAAATTTTCAATATTTACCGCATTCAACACATTTCTCAGCAAGGCCTTCTTTCAATTTTACATTTTATAGAACACCCAATTGTTTTTTGCAAAATTATTTTCTCATTCAAACGATGAAAATCTCGGGCACCTGGATCGTCGAGGATACATTGCTGTTCGGAGGTTCATGCGGAGATCACCACAGCTAGAGTGGACTAGGAGATTCTGTACTGAAGTAGCATCAGTTTCGCAGCTGAGTATATAGGTATAGAGAGCGCGTGGTATGGAAGGACGAGGTAGCTATAGTGCACGAGAGAAACGGGGGAAAAGGAGTACACTTGGCGTACACGACTGGTAGCGGAGGGCTGAGAAATGGTTCGAATATGGCGAGAGCCTCGACCGAATTCCTGGCAATGCGTAGATTCCAATCTTGTGCGAGACGAAACACGGAGCTACGAGGAGGAGGGCGAAACACCGTGAGAGAGGGTTGGTGGAGAGAGCACATAAGAGAGCCGACGCATATATTGAGGTTGATCAGGGTACTTCGAAATACTCCAATTAACCCCAAAGCATTATCGCTTACTTGCCGATCATTCACGGTACACAATTTGAATTCCCGAAAAATTTGTCCTTTACGTTTAAAAAATAAAAGCACAAGAAAAAAAAACACGAAACCGAGAGTAAAATTGATAGAATGGAAGTTAATATAATGCACTGATTTATAAATTTAATCGTCAATAAATTTAGCTCGCTTGTGTAGCCTCGGTGAATGCTTCAGTTGTTTTCACGATTAACGCGGCTCAATCGACATAATATGTAATCGCGTTAATCATGGAGGAAGGGAAAAAACCGATAGAGATAGAAAATATTTTCATAAATTGTTGCCGGAATAGTCTCTCCAGGGTGAATGGAGATGAGATACTCATGAGTAATTGATGGATCCATTGAAATTTGGTGTGCGGACACGCAGCATTATTATTGTCTATTCTCTCTATATTGCTCACTTGTACGGACTACAACCCCATTATAAGGAAAGCGCACGATATATTTATGAGATCGTATATCTTGTAATGCCCGGGGGATTATTATTATTAGATATATTATATAGGTATAGGCGCTGTATCGTTGTGAGGAGGGAAAAGAACGGTGCGAGCTATAGACCTCTGTCGCGGTGTACCGGTTGCGTGCAAGCTCTCCATTGATACGAAGATCGTAATAAACCTCCTTAAGATCCCAATCTATCGTATATCTGCACATCATATTAAATACTGACGTACGAGCTGTAGCATATACTTTGTAACATTAACATTGTTTATCCTACAGTTTGGGCTTCTGTTGCGCTCACACGCCATTTTCCGTGTGTCCCTTGTCATCTTTTTTCCATCGATGACGTATAGACGTCAACCATAAAGACGTTATTGGATCGGATTTCATATCTCCGGGATAGCGTAAAAATAATAAACACTCGAGCACGCGATTGTCTCGTCTTGGCAGTGAATAAGGAACAATGTTTCATAGCGCTAAAGGTAAATAAGAAAATCAATATCGCACTATTCGATCCAATTATCCGAATTAACTCAAAGCGATGAGGACCATTTCAGAAAATAAAAATAATAAATTGATTGACATGCGACAATAATTGCATACTAACTATAATATCGTTACTTTTTGAGGATGATGAGAGCCTTTAAATAGGCTGTCACGTGAGAGGAGCAGCACCAGAATAACGTTGTATAGTAGGACGTCAAGGATCACAAGAGGTATAAAAAATATGAAAAAGATAGCTCTATATCAGGTTCTGAATAGGGCTTGCGGACCAAAAAGCGCTTTTAATAAAGTCTTGTTTAGTATCTACAGATTTAACGTAGGGACAAAATTTCGACTCGGATATCATTTTTTTTTTCTGCTTACTATGCCATTCTATTTACTGGATCGCTATATTCTTGAAAAATCGACAAAATCTTCTGCTATTGATAATGAAAAATCACACACAAAAAAGTATAGCACAATAGAATTAAAAAGTAAAAATTGTTGCAACGATGAATACAAGAGGCTTCTTTCATCCCCGTCTCTGAAAAGCTCTCGTACCGCTGAATAAAAATCAAGGCGTCTACAATGAGAGATATGCTAAAGAAATAAATAACAAAAAAGTATTATAATTACAAAATTGGGAACAACGAGCCTTTTCCCCGGAGCAATGGGACTTCTATCCTATTCTCGCTGGACCACAGCCTCTTCAGTCGTTCACTGACTTGCTCTTCTCTTCTTTTCAGTGATTACAGGTACATATACATATATATATATATATATATATTTCGTGAGAGTTACCTGGAGAGAAGAAGCCTTTGAAAGGGATTTTTTCTCTCGCCAGTGGGGAGAAGGAAAAAGAGAAAAAAGTTTTCTTCGTTAGGGAAACGCCGTAGAGAATTGGGCCGAGGAGGATACAAAAATTCACGGCAACTTTTTCGTTAAAGAGATAAAATCTCTCCGAAGCTATTGTGCAGCCTCGGGCTCGCTTGGTCGTTTTTAAAAATTAATAATGTAACCCGTCTAATAACCAACGGCTATCTAAATATATTTTTTCATAATTTCTGTTTAAATATCGGTTTGTTTGCATTATAAAGAGAAATAAACCATAAGAAAAAGCTTGGGAACTTGATATAAGTGTCATGAGGGCGCGTGGAACGCGGGTCATGGCATCCTGGCCTGCGAGCAAAACTTTTATACTGCCCGGCACGAAAATTTTTATATTGAAACTTTTAGCAACGATTATTTACTCGTCAATACCATGTTCTAAGGTTATATGCACTTGAATGCTGAATCGTTCGAAGATTCGGTGTACGCATGTAAATTTCTTGGTCCAAAGTCGATATTTCGTGTCTTTAGAATGAGAATCCATGCATAAAAATTTCCCTTTTTTCGGCTATTCGTTCATGAAAATCGACTCTTTAACTTCGTAACTTTAATAAAAAAAAATTTTAAGCTACAAGATATAAAAAGGTTTAACCGTAAAAGTTTGAGCACGAATATTCGAACGGATCATCTTAAAATAATAATTAATTTGCTTTTAATTACCCAACTTTTTACGATCTATATATTCGCCGTATCGATCCTATTTAAAAAAAAAAGTCGAAAAAAGTCATTGTCAATGAAAAAGCTTTGCGTAGGGATGAAATTTTAGGACAACGCGAAATAGGACATGTCGTTAATTATTCTAACCCATTAAGTTATTCACCAGGTTGGGTAGAAAGCAAAGACAGAGGATGCTTCTCGAGAATTGGTAGCTTGAACGTTTCGGTAAGTCTCGGCGCTATATATTGGGAGAACGGACGGGAGAAGAGAGTCAACCAAGAGTTATTTTCTGATTTAAATAAGCGAAAGACAGCCGCGGGCTTAAGCTGGTCCTGAGCAACCTGGTGGACGGAGGATGATGGGTGTAGCGAAAAGAGGAAGAGAGAAAAAAAAACTAGGAGAGCGCTGGCGAGTGGTGAGAGGAGATTCCTTTCGCCTCGAGTTGCTCGTCCAGCGGAAGAACACAGAACAGATCCTCCCCTTCCTGCTCCGTTGCAACCCGCACTCATCGCCGCTATACTCGTAGAAGGGGTGGAATATGAGTGTAATTTATCTGGGTACAAGGGATGGTGAAGGTGGATACACCTTGAGTTCCTGGAACTACGTTTGAACTCCCTGCCTGTCCCGTTTCGCCTGCTTAAAGGACTTCTCTCACTGCCCATTTCCCCCGAGTTCGTATAAAGCGGAGAGGATGAGAGTCGGCGGTGGTCGTGGCGAGGATATATACGCGAAGTACCGACCAGTGAAAGCTCGGCAACCTGAGGTTGTTATGAGAGAAAATGCGAAGGTGAGGAGGAGGAAGAGAGAGAGAGAGAGAGAGAGAGAGAGAGAGAGAGAGAGAGAGAGAGAGAGAGAGAGAGAGAGAGAGAGAGAGAGAGAGAGAGAGAGAGAGAGAGAGAGAGAGAGAGAGAGAGAGAGAGAGAGAGAGAGAGAGAGAGAGAGAGAGAGAGAGAGAGACAGACAGAAGCGAATGGATATAGAAGGAAAGCGAGAACTCTCGCTCGGTGAATCAAAGAAATATTAGACCATTAATACGGACCCGAGGGTCCAATGGAGAAAGAGCCCAGGCAAACCTTAAGCTTCCCGAATCTATGGTATAATATAGTACACACTATATAACTTTTCTAGAAAGGGGTTTGGTGGTCGAATGTTCGGTGTAATAGATAGATATATATGCATCGAGTATGTGCACCGATTTTGAACATCTGGAGAATGGGGGGTTGATGGCCAGGCGCCTCGAGAAGGCCTCCTATAAGTGTCCATATCTCAAAGTTCTCGCGACGGAGCGCAAGTTCCGCCAACCAGTACCCATCCCGCCGTCGATATTTATCACTATAATTTGACGCTTTATATCATAGGTACAGCCGCGTCTGTAATCAATGTTTACGGTCCTGCAGGATCGTTTTACCGCGATGATACTCGCGACCCATGTCTGAAGTAGCGGAAAAAAAAACTATCCAATCCCCTCGCGCTATACTGTCAAAAGACACGCACACACTCACGACACTTAGCCTATAATTCATATGGTTGTCCAAATTTTTTATAAGCGCCAAGATATGCAGTCGAGATGGGAGTGGAATATTGGGAATTTTCTTATGATCTTTTACGTAGTCATACTTATACTCGAGTATCTTATACTTATACTCGAGTACCATATATTCATCATACTGAAAGCATCATTCGCAAAAATGAAATTGCTGTTTTTTTTTTCTTTTTTTCTTTTACTTGTGCGTATTGTTTCATTATATTAGTAGCCATATGTCTAAGAACGACATAAAACGACTTTATCGACTGGATGAAGAAAAAAAAAAAATGAAGAAAGAAACTTTCTAAGTGATATATCAATATGTTTGTGCTTTTTTTTTTCTGTTTTCCTTTAACTGCCTATCTTTTCACCATTTCGCGTTCGTCCTACGACGTATAAAGAGACCGCAAGGCTCGACGAAATCGTAAAAATATGGGAATCTCCGGGGCGTGCTGGTGATCGTGGAAGCAGCTTTGTCGTCGTCAAGGTATACTCCAACGTATATATATTTTTGCGACCCACTAGAGTCTCCTTTCAACCCCTTTATATCACCCCCCCCCCTCCCGCTCCCAAGGACTACCATCGGAAAAACAGTGTTCCACGGCGTCCTCGTATGAGCTCCCGGATCGTTCGTAGACTCGACGTATATAATATAATAGGGGCATATAAACGAGAGAGTCGAAGTGTCGGAAATACCTTTACGTGCGGACGAGAGAAAACCGCGATAGTAGGCGCGGTTTATCTTGAGAAAGATGATTTTTTCGTTATAAAAGCGTGAATGCTATAGTGGTCGGGAGATCGATACTAAATACGATAATACAGAATGTCATGCTTGAAAAATTGTTTCGGTTCTTCGGAGAAAAGTATAACTTTTGTAAACAGATAATATATTTTACGTAACGCGGTAGCTCGCACGAAAAGAGTTTAATGCAACAAAAATTTTGTTTTTTATTATCATTTATTAATATATAAAATAATAAATTCGAGAAAAATCACTGCTTCATGCTATTGTTTTTTTTATTCTCTCCGGAATAGATTTCCCGTAATTTTTAGACCAATCTAGCTAAAAAAAATTCGATAAAAAAACGTCGAAATGGCAAAGTATCGTTCATATATGAAAACAAAAACGAGTAGATAATTCGACACGCGATGAAACTGCATCGAAATAAAATCCGGAGAAAGTAGATCGACCGAAACATTCGTATGCTTGAACAAACGCGAAAAAGAGCTTAGTACCAAGGCAAAAAAAAAAAAAAAAAGAATGGATTTAATACCCCGAAATTCATGGAGGTCGCTGGGTTTGATAAAAAAAAAAAAAAAATCGCGATATTTCCCAATAAAATCGTCGTATCGCAAGCACTGAGAGTTCACTGCTGTGCATTGTAGGATGAAAAGTGATACCAGAACACACATTTTTCTGTATATTCGGTGCTGTTTTCGTCGATAAATTCAAACATGAAGTGAATTTCACGCACCGCGGTGTATATACGATTCAAATCGTCGATTGGATCGAGGTTAAACTACGAATTTATCGATCCTTGCGTATGATTTTCGAACTATCGATCGCTTCGATGTAATACGCATATAAATATAATGTTTCATAAATGTATAGAAAAAAGTGAAAGAGAGAGAGAGAGAGAGAGAGAGAGAAAAATAAAACACGACATGTGTAGAATGATTCGTAACTCTGCCGAGTTGTATGTCGGCAGAGAACGTTCGGATCCTCACGCTTTGTTCGCAAATTAATACGGCGTCGAGGAAAAGCGGATTAACAACCCGAGCCTGAATCGGTTCGTTTCGCGAAAAACACGTATACGCGCACACGAGCGTGGAAAATCGCAACCCCCCGAGTAGAGTGCGCGGATAGATTTTGTCCCAGAGGGTATAGTTTTGGGTGAACGATTCGGAAAGGGGAGACGGTTGAACGGACGTTGTTTTCTGTGAACCGTTGCCTTCGAAACTGTACACCGGTATACGCAATGGACAGGTCAAGCTAAAGTGAGATGAAATAATAAAAAAAAAAAAGCACGAAGGGTGGTTCGGGGGCTGGAGCGTTCGGAAAATTGATAAACCAAATCGGCGAGGCTCGGCAGTCGTATTCGAGCGCAAAATTCGATTCCATTTTCGTGCCTCGATATCTGGACCCACGCGCGCACACACACACACACACACACACACATACACACGGTGCGTCACGCAGAAATGGTCGTAGCGAATTTTCTCTCTGTCGGTAAAATCGAATTTCGCAATTGACGGAGATATTCGTTGCAGTAATCATTGGTTCGCTTGTTCGCGAATTAAAAGGGCGTCTAGAAAAAAGGAGAAAAAAAAAAGAAACAGCGTCCTCGCAATGCAAAGGGTTCTGAATAAGAGAATTATACGTACATAACGGAGGTGAGAGATGTTTAGTGTATTCGGTACGAAAATTCATTTATTCAATAGAAAAACAAACTGTTTGTTTTTCTTGGACAATTAATTTCTGTATAATTTCATTTGGTCCCTAAAGAGACCACCCCCGTCCTCTAAAGGTTAAGATTGTAAGGAATGACCGTTCAAAGGCTCAAGCTGCGGTAGTTACACTGTCATTGTCAATGCATGGCTCCGTCTTTTAAAATCCATATATTATATTCTTTGTTTTTTCTTTTTAAAACCTGAAGCTAAATAAATCTTAATTACAATCTTCAATGCTATTTTTTTTTTTAATTATTTCTAATTATTCGTTTAAATATTTTTCTTCCAATCTGCCTAATCTGAATGGATTGCACTATGTGAAAATATGCTTTGATACAAAGAGTACTCGAATCAAAGTCAAATGAGCTTAAAGAGTACGTAAGAAATCTAATACAAGTACTAGAACTTACGAGATGTACACCTGAAAGCTTGAAAAGTATTCGATACTTGATACTTGTCGTATTTCAAGTACTTGATATCTCAAGTAAGGTACCTGCGGGTAATAAGGCCTAGTAAAATATCCAATTTAATCGACAGGTTTTAATAATAATCATTATTCGAGTACATCTTCGTGCAATAGGCGTCTGTTAGTGTCACCATGAGCGAGAGCGCTTATTTTAAATACGATTTTTGTTGATAAAATTCGATATTTTACCAGGTCTTATCACCCACAGGTATCTTACTTAAAATATTTAGTACTTTAAGTACTCGGTACTTGAAGTACTTGATACTTCAATTACTGCAGTAGTACCGGTATTTACGGTACTCGGTACTTGAAATACACGAGTACTTCGAGTACTTTGTTCTTTGCACTTGAAGTACTTTCAGATACTTTGCCCAGCTCTGATTCGGAATAATAAATAAAAATTAAAAAAAAAAAACAATATTTCGAATGCAATGCGCAGAATTCTTTGACTCATAAAACGATCACAGACCGTTCAACGAGTTTTCCTCGATTTATAAATGGATAATAATTCGTGACCGATCAACGAGTTTTCCTCGATTTATAAATGGATAATAATTCGTGAAAGATCATTTCAGAATCGTAAAAATTTCCAATTAGTTTTTCGTAAAATCATTATGAATGTTTTTGCGTTCGAATAATGATCTGGCAAAGAGTGCTACACAGTGAAAACGTAGCTTGATGCGTAAAGTGCGCGCGTTGCTACTCGGGATAAGTCTGCCGCGTTTTGAATCCTTTCGGAGTGCTCGAGACTCGGTCGAACCACCGCAAGGGGTCGACCGGGAGGGGGAATGACTGTAACGGCTGTATGGCACGTTTCAATGTGAGTTTTCCCCCTGGCGAGACTGAAATCATTACTTTTCGGCTGTTTGCTGCGAGAGAGTGACTATATGACTGCAACACAACCTCGGTTCGTATTGTATGTGCGTTTTTTTTTTTTTCTCGTTTTCTTTTCGTGCGCTCGCGGCGTTTCAAGGGAGCCTGGGTGTGTGGGAGATATATACGTATGGGAAGCAGTCACGTATGATGAAAAGTAAAACCGAATGAATTGCAAACGAGAAAGCCCTTTTGCACGATGCAACGATGACATCTCTGAATGCATCAGAGTTCGTACATTAAATGTAACTCCGAAGGTCATGGTCCAACGATCAACGATCGCACCGTGAAAAAAAATGACTTCAATGCTAAAAAATAATTTTCCAAAAATTACAAAAAAACCGAGATTTTTATGACAAAGTGCTTAAGCGTGCGCGAACAGTTTAAAAGAAAAGAGAATTTAAAAAAAAATTGTCGAATAGCGCATCACGTTCGTTTGAATCAAACATTTCAATCGTATTTGCGTTACTCGTCGATCGCTAATCTAGATTTTTTTCATACAAGTAATCGTCTTATTATATGAGAATTATGAAAAAAAAATCATGAATTAATAAGCAAAAATAAAAATAAAATACCCTTTAATCTCATAATATTGAGTTAAAAATGTACACTTTCATTTCCATTTATGATATAAGGAAGTTTACATTTTACTCAGCTCTTCTTCTGGACGGTTGTTCAATATAATTCTAGTTTAGGTATATATACGGAAATACTGCTGCGCCATTCACGTATTTTTCTCATACGAAATCGACAACGAGTGTTCCGGGCAAGTTAGCGAGGAAGATTGAAAAGTTAGATGCGCACAAACTGTTTGGTAAGTTGAACGGGACTTGTTCGTAAACGGTTCTATTTATATACATACATATATGTTCCAGTCGGCACAGCTCACCCTGGCGTATTAAATGAATCGCGAGAAGTTCTGTTTTATAGAGTACAGTCACGGCACATTTTACGCTTCAAAATGTCAATATTCAATGAGAACGAATAAATTTATCAAATCAGCACTATAATTATTCGATAAATGGTGTATTATCTTAATCTTTTTAAAATTATCATTCGTCAACATTTCATTAAAATGTATTTTGGGATATTTTTGTTTTGTTCAATAGCAACGTCACTTATGAACCTGTGAGTTTTGTCGCTCATCACTTTTATCCACTCACTTGTAGTTGGTACGATCCAATGAATGAGCGAAGAGAAAAAAAAATTCGAAACAATTTTATACCGGAAAATTTCCGGAGATCACTGATATTCTGTGGGGAATAGCTCAATTTTTTCAAATCTATATTTCTCCCCTTTTTTCGCTTGTTTCAGTGTCCTTAGATTAGTTCCATCGTATGCTCTCGACATGGCGCAATTTCTCTGCGCTTCCGGAGCGTAAAGATCGTAGCGTGCACTCGGGGGTCATGCAGAGTCCAGAGCTACTTTTTTTTTTTATTATTATTATTATTCCTTCAATGGGCGAATGGTTTTCTGGATCTACCGGGGAGCTATTTGACGAATACATCTGCGTAATGATCCCTCGCGGGATCGGCGAAAGTTGGTCCACTGACCATGTGGAAACATCGCACATTTCCGTCGACACACCGAGACCACCCCTGAACTAAAGTCGACCCTTCTGAAAGAGGCTTTTCGAGTTTTACTTCCGTCTGTCACTGTGGCTTTGGCTTCGAGGATTGGACGTATTAACGAAAATTTCGAAATTTCCCTCCCCAACAGCGGATATCGGTCTAACTGGACTTGGAACGATGGGGGAAAAAAAAAATCTACGTTTCAACGTCATTAATTTTCTCATTTTTCCACTCTGCGTATTTTCCCTTTGATATATATATATATATATATATATAATATATATAATATACACATACTGCCATGATGAGGTCAGCAGCCTCTCTGTTTGGTCGTTCGTTAAATTCTCGTAGTCTCGAAAAATCCTAGGAAGATGAAATAAGGGATCCCAGCCCTTGAGCATCCAATTAACGGTAAAGGGAATACGGCGATAGAGTAAGAGTATGGATAAAAATATATATATATATATGAATTTTCTCTTTCATCTTTTCGCTCTAATGGAAAACGAAAGAGATCTAGCGAACGAATGAAAAAACCGTGTATTGATTCGATTAAGAGAATAGCGCTTCGGTGGGTTTGTTTATCCATAATCTTTCGATCTTCCTCATCTCCGAATGCACGACGTCCGTGAAAATTGCGAATATGGTTTAATCGAATTTTTCATATTATTCCTTCGAAGGAATCGAGAAAATCGATAAATTTGAGAAATAAAAAAAATAAACATCGATGTATACACGACACGATCTCGATGTGGCGTTATTTCGCTTTTCTCGTATCAGGATTCGAGTATAGATCGTGCACAGATGCGAGAAAAAAAAAATGATAACATTGGAAAAGACAGAGACGAAAGGGGTCGGGGAAACGATGGCTGCGGTATGCTGCGGGTCGTGTGGTGTACGAAACGAGAGGGAAACGGTATTAAATGTAACGCCGCGTGGTCGAGGGGGTTTGGAGTGGTTTTTATTGCATCTCCGTAAAAGGAGAGACCAAAAGGAAAGTGAGGAGAGATACTTCGGTACTGCATTTCGCTTTGATACACATATTCCAGTTCATATCTCCATTCTCATGAGTATACATATATGCATAAAAGACGACGTTGCCGACGACGAAGTAACGTGTTTTTTTTTTTTTTTTTTTTTTTTTTTTTTTACGGGGAGGGGCTCTTGGAACTTCGCCCTCATATCGCTATACCGTGCGTACCCTTCATAGACCCACAACATTCCCTGAGGTTCAAGTTCCAGGACGGTTCTTCGCTAATGACGACGCATTTTTTTTTTTTTTTTTCAGAGCCTCCGAGAGCTCTCTCGTCAACCGGAAGTAAATTTTTCTCTGAACCTCCTTCGAGAAATAATCATATACACGACTGAACGAATAAAGTATTTTTCCGAGTTTGATTGCGAGACAGCGACAGAAAAAAAAAAAAGGAATGGACGCATCGACGTGTACTAAATTTTTTGTTTTTTTTTCACGGAGATATTTTTTGAACTTTTTCACTGACTACACGTGCGGTTTTTTTTGTGCCTGGTATAAGAGAGCGAGCGAGGATTCGTCGCTGTCACTTTTAGGGGCACATGCGTGGTGCGAAAGAAGGGAAGGGTCATCTGGTATTTTCGCGGACCCTTCCATCCAGAGTCCCGGACTATCTGACACGTTCGTAAACTTCAGTCAAAGTATATGACCAGGAAAATAGAGAGTGCACGAAGTTAATGCTACATATATATATATATATACATCACCCTCGTGATAATGGAGTGTATGGAAAGAGTTTTATCTTTCCGCTGGGACTGCCAGCCCGTAAAGGGCCAGCGACTCGCATACGCGGCCCTTAATAATGTGCCCTATAATTGCAATCACAATAGTCTTCTTTCTTTTGACCAAATAATCTACATTATCATAAACGTATATACATATCGTCTATGAAACAGACGGCAAATTAATATCGTGACATTGAATTCAAAAGACCCGCAATTGATTCTCCAAACTGTTGAATTTTAATTAACTGACAAAGTATTTGGGTCAAGAAAGCAAATTATATTGTTCGAAATAAATTTTATTCGAGCAATGAACAAAAAATATATATTTGGGCACATTTTATTTTGGACGAATGCATTTTACTTGACTGAAACGCGACTATTGATTTAAATTTTAAAAATGAATTTATTAATTGAACTAATTTTTTCTGGATCATACGCGTGATTTTTTATTCGTTTTTTTTTTTGTAAATTATTAATATTACTTTTGAGTCGAATACTTTGCGGCAATTCGAGAACGTGGGTATATCATTTCCCGGACGGATAATGAGCACACTCGGCCTAGTGGCACGTTAAATACAGGATGTCGGAATCGATGTCGACATATATTTAGACACATACAATAGCGCTAGAAAATAGGGGTTGCTCAGTTACTGGCCCCCCCGTCGGCGCAAATATGGAGGAAAATTCTCGCGAGCCTGAAAACTCAATGTGAACGCAAAGGCAAATGAGCTCCTCGCATGCGAACTTCAGCACTCAGTCCGGCATGGTGCAACACATCGTCTATTCGCAAAATACAACAAGACGGATCGATATAGATCGACCCGGCAGATCTCTCCAAGGCAATTTAATACACCGACGCGTGTATACAGAAGGCTATCTCGCCAAGGCCCCTAAAGTTTTTTTTTTTTTTTTTTTGCATTCTTCTTCATTGCGAGTGTAAACTTATCAAGCTTTCACCATTTGCATAAATTTCATTTTTATGAATGCATCAATCGTCCATCGGAATTACGACACGGAAATTTTTTCAACGAAACAACTATGAATAATTATTATCAGAGGGATATCAATGTTGTTTATAATAAACAACAATAAATACGAACAATTACTTTTACAAATTCAAAAGGTTATTAATTATTTTTACTATTATTACTATTGTGTTACCATTGTGCTGAATTTCTTTGAAAGAAAATTTCACTTTATTTGTCTTCACGATAATTATGAATTTTCGTTCATAAAATGATCTTGAATATAGAATAAATATCTGTATTACAGGCAGACGATAATGCAATGATATCAATTCACAATTTATACTTTGTAAATATAGCGATATATATTTAGCTATATATAACTCGCGAAAACCGACTGTTATTTCATTTACGTTTATTTTTTATTTTTCGTTGCTCTTTTACTTTTCTTTTTTTTTTTTAATTTTTCATCCCTTCATCTCATATTCTTTTCCTACGTTCTTTCCTCAGTGATTCTCGCATACGAATACACACACACACACACACACGCACACACACACACACATATATATATATATATATATATATATATATATATACACTCACGCGCGCACACATACACACGTACCCACACAAATACAGGCAGTATATATTCTCTTTCAGTCCGGGGGTTGTTGCCTTTCTTTTCCCAGTGTTCACCCTTCACTTTTATTTCCCTCGAAATCGCGAAACTCGAGACTCTAACTTTAATTGAATTTAAATTGAATTTAAAATATTAATATTTCCCACTGTGCAGTTGCAGAGAGAAGCAGAGTATGGTATAACGTCTGGGACACTTTTTTTTTTTCGGGATCACGGAATCTCGTACACGTGCAAAACGCGAACGAACTCAACCATTTGCTACCTATACTTTATTCACCTTATTATCTCTACCGAATACCGCGTATCATAGTGCAAAATATATAGATATATGTGTAAAGTTGCAAATATACTGTGATCTGTACATCTCGAAGGAAATTTTAAATAGATTATATCGGTATATACATAAAATTACGGCAACCTTAACCAAACTGTCATTCTTCAAAGACCTCCCGAACCGTTGATTAATTAACTAATTAATGAGAAACCCGAGGACACACCTGCTGAGACAGCTACCTCGGGACGAATTCCTTTATCGCGTAAATTGCCCCATTGAAGCCAAAGTGTTCGTACAGACGCGCGGCTAAAATTACACCGAACCCTTTGACTATTCTGTACATGGATTTTCGTGCAGTAAATTTCTATGAAAAATTTTTGTCCTATATTTTTCAGTTTCGATTTCAAGCAATGAATTTCTCATGAACATTCTTTGTTCATCCCTCAACGTATTTCGACAATCCTCTTGAATCGAACTTTTATTTATGTCTATGATTTTCACTGAACAATAAATTTGTTTTTTCCTTGTCATGACAACGAAACGAAGAAACAATTTATGCCCCTGAATCTGTAAATCCTTGAAGAAAGTATTGCTTCAGTGCCCTCAACATTTCCTTTTTCTTTTCATTAATTAATCAAAGAAACTACAGTATAAATATTCAAAAAATTAATTAGTTCGAAAAAGGTTAAATTTATTTCGTCATATTATGAGCGAGATATCACCGTGGGATAATTTGCAAGCTTTCACACAAATTTTCGGTCGTATTGTATAAATAATTCGTGAGTTGAAGCTTCGCTCGCATTCGTCAGAATGTAATATTTTCATATGCAAATCTTTCAAAGAGCTCTCTCTCTCTCTCTCTCTCTCTCTCTCTCTCTTTCTCGTTACTAGGCTTTCGCGTTTATCGAGTGATATACCGTGTGATAGTGCCAACTGATTTCATGTCGAATGATTTACGTACAATTCCGTTTAAATAAAAAATCTAGTTCGCGCGATCTATCAAAAAATTGCATATGGAAACTCGATTAACATGAATTTTCATTTGCGTGGATATCGTCGGTTTCACGAAATGGCAATGGTGATTAAAATAAAAAATTATTTTATCGCTTTTTAATTGGTTTCGAATATCATTAATGTGATTGAAACGTTTTGAAAACACAAACTAATGTATGTAAATGAAGTTCATCGCAATACAGCATCTCAATATCGTTATTTCTTCGAGTCAAAGAGAATATCGGGTATATCGGTTGTGCATCACCGCATATAATATTTGATGCCCTTCTGGCATTGGTATAGATATTATCATATCAGACTCGCTATATAATCTTTCGTGTTTATCGACTTCGCATATGCGATAGTTCAAGTTTCCGACGGACCAAAATCAGCTCAACTCGTGTTAATGAAACGAAATATTATTCAAACGGCTATCGTTCAGTGGTGCATAAACGTTCGAGGCGATGATACACATCTCAACGAAGGAAGAAGTACAAGGTGTAGAGAGAGAGAGAGAGAGAGAGAGAGAGAGAGAGAGAGAGAGAGAGAGAGAGAGAGACCGAGAATAAGATGCAGTACAGAGAGGCTAACTAACTTCACGGAAACTTAGCAAATCAAAGCAAATATAAACGTAAAACGCTCGCGGGGGTCAACCAGGGATAAGAGCGAGAAGGATTAGGCTTGCGGCATTCTACTCCCCCCTCTCGACCACCAGAGCTAACCCTTCTCGTCGACTATGTGTCTGTGCGTTCTCATTTCTTGTTCAAGCCGGAGTTTCTCCAAAACCGCGCGGTACTCAATTGCCGCGGGGTTACCCAGTAGACCGGCGACTCTCTGTTTGCATACAACTGAGCGAAATTAGGCGAGTTCAAATACACCCGTTAACCCCGAATTATATATCCGGACGATTGGGTTATAAAGTGAGTTTAGCGTATATGGTATAACAGAGTACGCGGACCACAATCATACATTGTCCCTTTATTCTCGTGAGATACCGCGAATTTCGTCGAACGTTATTAACGCTTTGAGCAAAAGCCTCGGCCGCGTACATGATTTAATATTGGGCGCCGAATGCGCCAGGACGAGGAGAATTCCCTTTATACGGGGCTAATGGAAAATAGTAAAGGTTGCCAAAGGTACATCGAATCGAAATGTATAACGAATCACACATTTTTAACGTACGAAGCGAGTTGGACAAATTATTGATCCAATTTGTCCAAAAAATGAAAATAGCTAAAAATGACTCATCACAATCTGAATATTTTTTTTTTTGATTGCCGGAGAAATGGGTGCTAGAAGCATTGTTAAACCGCCATTTTTTTTTAATTTTGGGGAAATTTGATATTTTTATGGCGCATTGGGGGGGGATATGAGACTCCGAAAATTTGCGTGAGAATGAAGTCGGAATTGGGCTGATTGGAAAGTTTGTTTCGAATATGCACGAAAAATAACAGAGAATGCCTGGAATTATTGCAGCGCCCCCCCCCCCCCCCCCCCCCCCGCCCCCGTCGCTGTTATTCGTCAACATTTCGACACCATTATCACGCGATTTTCGTTGCGGTGAGGATATTCCCCGCGTTAATGTAGAAGGGTCATATTTCGGGTAATATTTCGCGCTATTCATAGAGTGCTGCTCTGGTCATTCGTGTATATACATGAGCGCTATAGGGGCGCGAAGAGAGGAGTTTTGCCATCAACGAAAATGCGTATGTAATTTGCGAGTGGCTTCATCTCGCTGAATGAGGGTAAATCGTGCACCGGCGGAGGGGCAATAGGTGCATTATTTTAATCCAGCATAGCCGGGAAAGCTTGGTTAAAGCGCGTATAGAGCTGTGCGGTTATAAACATATACAAGCAGGCGAAATCACGCGGCACAGGCTCGCCGACTAGCGTTACCTGTTCACCTGATGGCGGGTCGGATTTGTTGAACGCAATCCCGGCGCGTTGTTTGCTCACTGAAGGGTCGAATTGCCGCGAAGAAGGGATAGGAGAATTTACCCCCCCCCCCCCCCCCTTCGCCAACCCGGAAACGTTTATACAGCCCGAGAGGTCGCAATCTACAGGACTGCGGGCTACAGGGAATCACCGCGAGGGCTCTCGCATAATTTCGTTTCTGGCTACCCCGGATAAACGGGCGCTAATTTTGTACGAGCCAATTCACCCGTTTGATCTACAGCTCAATCCCTAACGTTTCGCGTATCTCCCCCAGACCCTCCATACCTCCCCTCTTTTTTTTTTTTTGTCGCTCTTCTATTAACCATCGTCACCGAGCATTAAATCCAACCTCATTTTTCGCAACAACGAAAATCGCATGTATTTTCAACCCAACCAAATCCGGGATCTCGTTATTATATATGAGAGGATTTATGGTTATGAGAATTCAGCTGTATTTGAAACAAAGAGCGGCCAATGGAAGGGTTGCGATAATTAATTCGAATTCTGGCAATTCGGAGAGAACCCAAGGGCGAATGAAAATTTTATGGGGTCACATATTCGCGAAAACTACGATGGAAAAGAAGAGGTTTGATTGACATGACTTTTGGGCATGAACTTTCATACATATATATATATATATTTCTTTCGATACAATTATAGAACGGCAATTTATGTCGTAAATGAGCTTATACGTCGTTGATATTGGGGTCAATGGAAACGTACGAGTAATCGGTAAAAGTGAATCACGGCATATTGGGTATTCCAATTTATCGGTAATAGCCGTGAAATAATTTGCATTGTTAAAAACCATATTCTCAACAATGGCTACGTTCATTACGCATGAAACTCTCGCGGAACTAAAAGCTCATCGTTTCCCATTACTGTTCCTGGAATTTTTTTGTTTTAATAAAAAAAAATTACGACAAAGATCAATGGGAATAACATGAATAAAAAAAGAAGTTAAATGTACATTGATGATGGCTATACGGGAATTCAAATATCAAAAAGCCCGCAGGGAAAAAGCACGAAATAACAATACGGAATTCCGAAACACGAGAAAAACTAATTCATTACCGGAAAAAAAAAAAAAAAAATCAAAAAATCAAAACACACTCACGCGCGCATAGTTGCTGCTTTCATTCTCACGAACTCTGGCGAGCCAGCAGCGGCATAAAAAGCCTAGCGATACCGTCGGGAATAATTACTAATTAACGTGCAATTACATCGAGATATTATAACCCGCGCGGGAGAGGAAGATACACGGCCGAATATCATGAGTATAAGGCCGGGTGATTATACGAGCATCAAATTAATTTTCACTCTTCCATTCTCACTGTATCACTTCGTAATTGCGTTTATATTAATGATACAAACAAACAAAAAAAAAAATAAACAAATAAAGTAAATTTCGAATTATGCTCAACGGATCATTAGAAATATCGTGAATACGACAAAATCGTTCGCTGTACGTGAGTGCTCGTGCGACAGAACATTAATTAAAACGAATAAACGACGATCGTTACATCCTGCAGTATAATCCGATGGGAAAAAAAAAACAATTTTGTTCGAGATAGGCAAAACAAAAAACGAGAGAAGGGAATTTCGAAATCGAGTGAAAAAGCTAATCGAAAAAACAAAACTTGAAAATTTGGTACACAAAAGCCGGAAGTTGGATGCTTGAGCAGCGAATATGCCGAGGATCATCGAATACGTTTTCACCGGAGAGGGATTTACAAGTTATTCAAATATTCGATGCTTCGTAAGCTCATGACGAATACTCGAAATCCGAATGTAATCCGCTCGGAAGCTGGGCCGCTCCGACGACCAGCACTTCCTCCAATTCTCCCAAATCTGCTCTCTCTCTCTCTCTCTCTCTCTCCCGCTTCTCCTTCAACCAGCAACGCCGCCCCCACTATCTAGTATATATAGTTGACTACCGTATAACACCTACGTTACCATTGGGGAGAGCGAAATGCACGGGGGCACGTAGCACGTAGGCAAAAAGCCTCGAGAACACGCGCGCACTTCTACCGACACAAATCTTTGACTTTATATCAACGAGCTCGCCGCGCTAGACTTAAAATGCTGGCACAATGAAAACTGTCGGAACGACCGGAACATCGGGGGTTCTCTTGCGGAATGAAAATAAAAATCATGCATTTTCTACAGATAAATGGAGAAATTAATGAACGAGAATAAGAAATTATACAAAGTTGTGTAGAATTTGCAGAACTGAGAGAAAAGTGGGACACTTTTTTCAGCACTTAGTACCTTTATGTATACGGTAAAAAATATCCTGAAATTTAAGATACAAAAAAATTATGAAATTTACAAACCCTGGTAATGAAATGAAAATTAATATATAAAAAGTTCAAATTTTATATATGTAGCTCTCAGAATACAATAAAAAAAAATACTGAATTTTCAATAACTATCACTCTATATTAATATTTTTGTATTAAATTTGTAAGACTATCTTGATAATTCAAAGACTAACTTGAAACGTCAAAGACTATCTTGAAAATTCAAAGACTATCTGAAAATTCAAAGACTATCTTGAAAATTCAAAGACTATCTTGAAAATTGAAAGACTATTTTGAAAATTTCCAAAACTATCTGAAAAATTCAAAGACTATCAGGTAAGTTTTTCATTTTTTGTACCAATAAGAGTACAATTTCACTTTATATGAAATTTAAAAAAAGACCATATGTGCCTGTGTGTACGTGATTTAGATTAAAAAATGGCGGGACGCTCCGGGACTGATGTGGTTCGAGCACTCCGTTCGCGTCGAGTTGTAAATTATTTCGAAGGTGAGAACGAGGATGACGATGATGATTATGTGGAAGATCAGGACTATACTTACCATCGGAATAAATAGTTTTCTATTGAAAAAGTGTATATTTCCTACCAAAACATTAACACCTCAAAAAAATGCATACGTTCACGTAAAAAAAAACAGGGTCTCAATTTCATATTATTTTGCAATATTTTTTCACCGAAGGGTACACCGTTAAGCTTCAATTTCAATTTTGATACGTTCCGTTTCATGCATTTTTCTCCGCGTTATGAATTTTTCAAGAAAAATCCATTATTTTCACGAGTTGATTTGTATACTGTTATTTATTTCATAAATTAATTCGGAAAAACTTATATTTAAAAATTTTATCGCAAAGTGTCATGCCTTAAGCATATGACTCGGGAATTTTTTCAGATTTTTAAGAAGCCATTTTCGAGTCGTTTTTCAGCCTGACATCGATTCTAACATCTCCTACACTTAATTTAAAATTAAAGTATTTACTGACGTTTCGGATATACGTGAAAATTCCCTACTGGTCCATGCGTTCCCCAATCATTGGGACATGAATAGATATACAAAAACGCAAGTTTGGCCCGAGTATTGGCAGAACAGGTGGCTCATTATCAGCCTTATGTTATAATATCAAGCACCGTCCATGCTTGATTTTGCATCGTCTATGGCATCGCCTTGGCGAGATTTGGACCAGACACAGGGCCGACGGTTGGGTCGATATGGTACATGCACAAATGGGTTTGGAAATATCGAAATGAAGAAGAGTTTTTAGCGAATGTACCACCACGAGAATCATTCGTGTGGAAAATACGCGTCATCGGCATAGCCAAACTTCCGGAATATGCGGTGAGTTAATTGTATTCGAGGATGCGTCTGTATTATGACCTCGAGTTGTCAATTTAAGGATGTATGAGCACAAGATGGCGGGGAATAAGCGAAAACGTGGGCGCGGGTGAACGCGGTGAGCGAGGGGCACGCATGAAACAAGAGAGAGTCGGACCGCTCATTATCCGACCCACGCGAAAAATTTCCTTAAAATCGATAATTGTATGTCAAAAGGTTCGTTAACCCCCATTTTTTTTATGGAACGTATGTAATTGTGATAGTTTTCTGAACATTCAACAGTTTTAATATTGATCGTATCTGATCGTGAAAGATACGAATTTCTGTTTCAAAGTTGCGTCAGCCCAGAATTCGTATTATATTAATTATATTATTATATTAAATAATAAATAATATAATTAATAATATTATATAATATAATAATTAATTATATTATATAATATAATTATAATAATAATTATTATAATTATTAATATTAATAATTATAATTATTATAATAATATTATAATATATAATATTATTATAATAATATATAATATATAATATATTATATTATATTATATATTATATTATTATATTATTATATTATTATTATTATAATATTATAATTATTAATATTATTATTAATTAATTATAATTATTATTAATTATAATAATAATTATAATTAATAATTAATAGTTATATTAATTATTATATTATATATAATATAATTTAATAATAAATATAAATATTTACGGTTTTTTGAACAAACTATTCGAAACTATGAGCAATGGTATAATACGAGAGATGATGGGGTTTTCATCGATGACAGATAGTTTTACAAATTGATTCAAACGACAGGATGATAAATCGTTAGTTCGTTTTACAATTAGAACGATCAGTTTGGACATGGCTATTGATGATTGTGATTCTTACCTGATTTTTGCCCTTGAGCACGAGAACATTGGTGACCCGTCCGAAGGGCAGGCCCAGATGTATAATTTCAGCCTCCGAAACATCACTCGGTATATTCCTGATGTGAATGACCCGCGAAGGCTTGCCGGTGTGAGTCTTGTCCAGCTTGGCCTGCAAACAACGAAAGGGAAAACAGCCGTGTAGCAGCGATCATTTTTTATTTTTTTCTTTTGTTTTGCTTTGGCGTTTCACACTCCGTCAATCCTCGTTTCGTATTCACGGAAAATTACATTATGGTTATTCCTTTTTTTTTTTTTTTTTTTGTCGACCACACATTGTCTCGCACGCTTGTAGGCCGAAACCCGCCCCGAAGTTCGTAGGAGGGACGCGCGGTTGTGGGAACGTGGCGGTAGCATGACAGGAAAGTGGAAATTGAGCGAAGAGCAGAGAGGACGGGTATACACACGCGGTTCGTGAGGTGGTTGGAAGAAATTTCCTTTTCGAGTATATTTAAATCGAAGCCCTTGTTGCCCGAGGCAGAGTTTTCAATCACAGCTCAATCTAGCCTCGACTCGGCTCACACAGTCAATCCTCTCCCCTCTTTCTTCCTATTTCTTAGCTTTCCATCTCTGGCATCGCGCTCTCCCCTTCCCCGCGTTGCACGCCATGCGGGTCGCGTTTCTCGTGCTTTCGTTTTTTCCTCCCGAAGCACCCCATCGCGTATTTCTTCGCATACCATCCATACACCGACCAGCCGACGTCAACCCCCGGAGTCTCTTATGGCCTATACACGTATATATATATATATATATATATATATATATATATATATATATATATATATCTCTTTTAAGCACACGGGTACACGGTTATAGAGGAGGATAAGCGAGGAAGCCTCTCAAAAAACGATGTTGAGCGACTCGGTTTAACCGATCGGAAAACGTGCTCTCTTTCTCTCATAACCGAGCGATCATCGCTGGATAGGTATATTTTTCTTCGCACAGACGGTATAGGAAGAAGAAAAAAAAAAGTTGCCTCTCGCATAGACGCTAAGAATGTCAAGCTCTTTCCCTCTCATCGCCTTTCCTCTGTACTGTTGTTTTATTTTCATAACAAGCAAAACTTCTGCAATATTTGATTGCATCGTTTCACATAGGAAAATACAACTTGAATATTGTGGATATTCGGTGAATCGAGGGTGAAGATTTTTTGGAAAAAAAAAAAAAAAAACTGCCGGAACAAGCTTATTCGCGAAGCATGGGACACTCGAGAGCGAAGATGTGGAGGATATAGCGCTGAAAGGAAAATCTAGATACGAAAAAGAGGCGAGCAAAAAACGTGATTGAAAGGAAGAAAAGGCCGCGAGAGAAAGGATATATCGAGTCAGTATACATGGCTCCCTGACTCGAAGGCGATATCGCCTGACCTGAGCCAACCGTGTGCCGTGTATATATATATATAGTGCACGTGACGCGGATTAAAAGTATATCCTTTTCGAAGCCCCGCGTGATTTTTCAGAGGCGAAAGATCGGAGCGATGAGTCGACGGGGTTATTGGGCAGCTTTCATACGCGAGACCCAAAGCCCACATCATCCGAACGAGTAATGGTGTGTTACTTTGTATGTTCGGGATGAGACGTATTCGTATAGCTGATCCAGGGACCAACACTGTCTCGAATCCGTGGATCTCACACACGGGATGTTGGATGATCAAGAACGGGCGTTGCAGAAGGAAACGTAGCGAAAAGGACGAAGGACGGGGGAGGGGGGGGGGAGGGAGAGGGTGGGGAGAGACCCAGGGTCCAAGCTCGTAGAGCGCTGGTGGCAGAGGACAAGGGCGAGTGGTTGTATTGTGATCCGGCCGAAGGAAGCTCCTCTCGTTTTATCATCGGTAGGAGCTACCTCGATTCCGCCAACACCCAGACGCCCACCTTCTCTCCAAACCCCGGAGATGTCCATTTTCCTGTCATCTTCTCATCCGCCCTCATCTCTTCCCTCACCGCGCCCTCTGGGGTTTTCTCTTTTCTTTCTTTTGCTTTAATTTTTTTTTCTTCTTCTTCCTCTTTGCAAGTAACGCGGCGAAGGCTGGTCGTGCGCTACGGAAGATTTATAGAGGTCACTTTGTAATAAAATGTCCAAAGGGAGTTGAGCGATTTTTTTTTTTTTCCCCCCTCGAGGCCACGGATTCGGGAGGTATCATCGTGTCTTTCAAATCGTTCTTTCGTCCGTACGTCTTATAAGTTGAATTGAAAGAAAAATGATAAACAGAAGATTTCGGGCGCGCGTTGAACAAGTTTTTCGGGCCAATGGTCCCCAGCTGAATTTAGGGAGCGGATATATATGTCGCATTCCACGTCAACTCAGCCACCCCGTTTTTTTTATTGACTCGAAAAAATTATTCAGTCTGGGCATTTCAAAGTACAATATATCCATGAAATTTTACCAAAATTTCATCCCCCCACTATTGTTGGTTCTCGAGATAATGATTAATAAATTCTCAATTTTGTGAAAATCATAACTTCGTAACGGCTGATCGGATTTTAACGACTAAAAAAAGAAACTTTTTTATTTTTTTCGCCCTTTTTGAAAAAAAAATATGCCGTCATCAAAGAAAAGTTCATTAGACAGTTTTCGGGGAAATTTTTCGATTTTTTTTTTTTTTTCCACGAAAGGGCCAATCGGAATTCTACTCAGTATTTTTTTTTCTGATAGAGGGAGGCAATACACAACTCCGCAGGATTTTTTCAAAATGGAACAAGGCATCAGTGAAGAGGGAAAAATTGTTTTTTGTTAATTTACTCCGAAAACTGTCTAATGAGCTTTTATCCGATGATGACATATTTTTTTTCGAAAAAAGCAAAAAAAAAATAAAAAAGATTCCTTTTTTTAATCGTTTAAATCCGATCAGTAGTTACGAAGTTATGATTTTTACAAAATTGAGACTTCATTAATCATTATCTCGAGAATCAACAATAGTGGGGGGATGAAATTTTGATAAAATGTCATGGATATATTGTCCTTTGAAATGCCCATACTGAATAATTTTTTCGAGACAATAAAAAAAACGGGGTGGCTGAGTTGACGTGGAATGTCTCATATATATGCTCGGATTGACAAAGTTACGAGGACTTGTTGAGCACTTTTCGAGGACATATACAAGCCTGTTATTATATAATCGTTCGCCCTATAAAAAAGAATCGTCATGGAATATATCGTATTGCATCAGCTGCAGCCGCTGTAGAGGTCTTTTGATTGGCTGTCAATGTTGCACTAGGGTTTACGTGCATAACCTCAGATTATAGACGATGATTGGCATAACTTATGAATTAGTGCGCGGGGAAGAGGGAGAAAAATGCATGGACGTTACCGGTCATTCCTAACCGAAAAAAATGTATAATTTTTTAGATTAATTAAATGTATATACATGCATATGGCCAGCAGTGAGCAAGCGAACGGAGTAAGGAACGCGAGAAACAAGGGGATAAATTAATTGTAAGATATGCTTCGAAGAGCTCGCGGTTCGTGTCCAACGGAAAGTTGCAAGCACAATGGCATTGAGGCAGTGACAAGGTGGTGTTTGTGGGGTAGGGTAATGGAAACACAATGGTAGTGGATGCATGGACGATGGGGGAGAAACTCACGGGACAAAGCACGTATATACATCGGGCATCAATGTACGCAACTTCATCTACAGAGGCTAGCGAAGCTGGAGGATCACTGAGAGAGTCCGTTGTTGAGCCATCCCCGGGGATAAAGGGAGGATGGGAGTGTAAGGACCATATAATAGGAAGTTCCATACTATGGAGTAAGTGGAGTCCGCTATATGGGAGTGATTTGCAAACAACGGAGTCACTCGATGCTGTTTTGTATGTATATTCAGGAAGAAGCAACAACAGGTCAACGCTTGTGATTTGTGATGTTGATGGTGTAACTATAGTAGTTGGGAATCGCCTCGAGCAAATTCAGGGAACCCCTTTTGCGCCGTTTATATCCCCGGGTAATCAGTGCCGAGTTCGCGTTCTGCCTATCCATTGCTCTCGGGCTTCTCGATTTGTCTGTCCGTCTGTCTTTCGTCCCCCACCCCTCATTCTGCAGAGAGTGAGGTCGCAAACGGACGTCGACTGATCGAACTCTCGTTTACCTACCCGCCGCCGCCGCCGCCTCCTCCACACGGGCCCTCGGCACAAGTCCTCTTCATCCCTGTCGATAATTGGTCATAATGGAGGCAATTCGCGGAAAATCGATTACAGGAAATGGCCGAGTACGATGGATTCGTGCTTCTCTACTCGTTGATTTTCCATCTATGTGATCGTAACGACGACTACGACGACATCGTGAACGTTCCCGCAAACGTTTCCCCCTTCATCGACGTTTCATCGGGGGGGGGGGGGGGGGGGGGGGGGGGAAATATTAAGTGCTTTCCGTTTCGATGATTGTTTTTTTTTTTCCTTTTTCGTTCTATTCCAACTAGATTACTTCGCGCTTTGCCTCGGCGCGGCTATCTTTTTCAAACAACCGAACGTTACTTGAGCAATATCAGATTTGTCATCGATGGAAATAATATAGGATCTGTGGAAGTTCGTTCAAGTGAAGTAACTTACAGAAAATAAAACTATAGCTTCGTATCAGAGAATGAATAAAGGGACGAAAAAATTTAATCGAAACGTCGAGAGATTACGTAGCGAATGAATTTTTTTTTTATGTAGGATTATTCTCGTTGGAAATTGCTTATGCGAAAATGGGGGATATGACAGGTGACATAGGAGTTGAGGTTACAACGGAAATGTCGTATCATTCATACTCGCGTTCGTATGATTCTTAATCTTTCACGACTTTCTATCATCGTCAGAAGACGGTTGTCTTCTGAAGATGATTGAAGGAGATCGGAGAGACGATCCGATGATGAAGGTATATGCGAAAAGAAAAACAGATCGAGAGCTAAAAGACGAGACATAACATGGAATTGAATTGAATTGAATTGAATTGAATTGAATGGGGGGAAAAACTGAGGAGGCGGTAGCTTTGCATGTTGCGGAAACCAGCAGGCTGTGGCATGTCCGTTATAGAATTTCATCTTCCCTCTGTGTACGACTTTTACTTTAATATTCCCCTCTTTTTCCTCTTTTCTTTGCATTCCGCTTCGTATATTCATTCTATTTAATCTACATTCTTCTATTCCTCTATATTTCCTCATTTTGCCCAATTACTCTTTATCTTGTAAAATCTCTTTATCAAGCATATTAACCGCAAACTAGTTATTTAAAGTTATCTCGATCTTCGGGCGCGTGCAGTTTTCAATATATATATATATATATACCACAAAAAGTAAAAACAAACGAA
Source organism: Rhorus exstirpatorius (assembly GCA_963564615.1). Lineage (NCBI taxonomy): Eukaryota > Metazoa > Arthropoda > Insecta > Hymenoptera > Ichneumonidae > Rhorus > Rhorus exstirpatorius. Next base: position 20,729,839 of record OY751317.1, read on the forward strand.
TGAAATGAATAAAAAAAAAGATTGATAACGAAAATGATGTATTCTTCAGGTCGTATTTTTCGAACTGTCGCGGGATTGTTCTTCAAGACTTGAACGAGAGTTGACATTTTTTTTATCAAACACACGCAACGATAATAGAAAAGAGATCGAGAAGGAAAAAAAAAATGAGAAAAAAATAACGCTTCAATTTTCACTCGTATGAACAATCCAAAGAACGTGTTTTGGTGGTGGTATACGGGCGGCGCAGTATTCGGGAAAACGAAATGAGAAACCTGCCGGTTAATTGGTCGCTCATGTCCCTCGGGAATGTTGTGCAGTGGTTTGCGTTTGGCATGTGCGTATATACAGCCGACACGGAACGAAAAAGATAGAAATCATGGGGGTCGAGTGCATCAGGATGGCCGAGGGAAGAGAGAAATCGAGAATGAGTGGAAATGCATATTAAAAAAAAAAAAAAAATCTGCATAACGCAGAAAATAATAATAATAATGGAGAAAACAATGAATGGTAAAGCGCGTATTATATCGTCTCTCGCGTGTCCGCGATGGAACACGAGTTTGGTTCTATATAATTGTATCTCTAGGGGGTGCTACATAAATGAAGAGAACGAAGGGGTATAAAAACAAAAAAATGTGGCAGGGGTTCGCGGTTTTCCCCCGCAGCAGCCACCACGGGTTTCGGTACGATATGGCTCCATAGCCTGCTCACCGATGAAATATAGTGCAGTGAAACGGTTATAAACGAGTGAAAAAGCCCGGGGTAAGGCCCGAAACGCGGTTTCGTTATTAATTAAACGCGAATAATGAGTTATTTTCTGTATGGTTTGGCACACTTCATATAGTCGCACGGAATAAACGGGCGACTCACATCCGTATATATATTTTTCCTCCACCTCAATGCGTGCATCGCCTGCTTTTTCACACATACCCTTATAACATTTCCCTGTAAAATCAATATTTTCCTAATAATGACGCATACATAAACGAGTCGCCGCGGATGGGAAATCATAATACGTGATCGACGCTTCGATGTTACTTTTCTTTTTCCTATACTTTTTCCTATATATATGTATTAGGGTGTGTCGAAAATGAACATTTTTTTTTCTTTGCTCCTACCACTCAAAACTGTAGGTTTCGACATTAAAGAGGCCCTCGTTCAAGGAGGGCGCTGTAGCTTGAAGTTTAGAGGTCTCTCAACGAAGATTTAGGCTTCCCATCCAATTAACACGTAGAAAATATTGTTTTTCGTTCAAAATGATGTCAGGCAACCAAAAAATTGGCGATGTATGTGTTTCTTGGCTTATTTGATAGCATGACTCATCCCCTAAACGATGATAGGCCGTTTCTCGACTTACCTTGTTTCCAATTTTTTTTTTACGCCACTTTTCGACCACAATAGTCACTTTTTCAAGTTTACAAAGTCTCCAAGGTATCACTGAGTCCAAAATAAATTGCTGCAAGTATTGATTGTTGATTCGAATATAAATAACCAAATCCAAAAATTGGTAAAACATACAAAATTTCTCAAATAAACATGGTTTTTTTAAAATAAAATTGAATTCCGTATTTCCGTATCTTCAATTTTATTCAGAAAACCATGTTTATTTTGAGAAATTTTGTATGTTTAACCAATTTTTGGATTTGGCTATTTATATTCGAATCAACAATCAATACTCGTAGCAATTTATTTTGGACTCATTGATATACTTTGGAGACTGTGTAAACTTGAAAAAGTGACTATCGTGGTCGAAAAGTGGCGTAAAAAAAATTGGAACAAGATAAGTCGAAAAACGACCTATCATCGTTCAGGGGATGAGTCATGCTTTCAAATAAGCCAAGAAACACAATCATCGCCAATATTTTGGTTGCCCGACATCATTTTGAACGAAAAACAATATTTTTTACGTGTTAATTAGATGGGAAACCTAAATCCTCGTTGAGCGACCTCTAAACTTCAAAACTAAAGTTTTGAGTGGTAGGAACGAAGAAAAAAAAAAGTCCATTTTCGACACACCCTAATATGTACATAACGATGTGCGCGTATGATGACTAAATTTCGACGGAAAACAACAAAAAGTGATGAATAAAAAAAAAATAGAAAAAAAAATCCTAACGGTTCATAAATATCTAACAACTGGGCCGTCGATACGTGGGTGCAATCAATTATATTCCCTCGCGGCCGTTTCGTTAATTAATTCAGCCGTTCGTGTTGGGCTCAACGGCAGTTGACGATCAATCGCTTGTCTCCTCTTGTCCCACACTGCGCGTATCTCGTCATGGTAAACCACGGCGGTTATCGTTTATGAGTCTATGGAAATACATATCGACTCGTAACGCTATATACATCGATCGTGTATATGTGTAGGTCAGTCCAAACGAGAAAAGATAAAATTGCACATCTCTCTCTCTCTCTCTCTCTCTGTAAATTCGTATGTGAATGCCAGAGGCAACGGCTGCGATATAAACAACGTCCGTTTTATTTAATAAAGCGCTTGTTTTAGATTGGAACAAATTTGGTTTGGATTGATTAAACGTCGACTAAGCTCAGATCTTTTTCGAATGAATGTTTTCTGTGTGAGTATCCTAACCGTTGAATACTTGTTTCGAAAAAGGTCAACGAAGCCTCGCAAACACACACACACATAGACACACATATGGACACGAACGCCCAACTCGATACACGGATGAAATTATAATCGCGACAGGAAAACGAGCTTAAACTCAATCTCCGCACGTACTCAGGGGGAATAAAGTGGATCTCAGGAAGGGTGTATTGTTTAAGCTCTTACACGAGTCTGCTCTCATGCCTAACCAATCCATAGTCATTGCTCAAGCGCCATCGGAGCGTGGAAGAAGCTCGGTGTGTATGATATGCCAAAGTCGTTGAAACAAAACACGAAGATAGCTGGAGGTGTCTGCGGTTACTCACGCAAGCGCGTAAGTCATCACAGTATGAAATTGCCTCACGTTTTAGCCTCTCCGGTTCGTCGTTAAGGATGTATCGGACGTACCTTCCCAACCAAAAGTGACTTTCGTCGACAATGTTGCGTACTTTATGATAAGATAAAAATCGAAAAAAATTCAACCACAATGAAGACGATAAGAAGATTACTTTTCAATAATAATAATGCCCAAAAGTTATCAATAAATTGTTTAAACAAAATATTGTTTAACAAATTTTTAGGGAATGTTTTTTTTTGTCATGTGAAATGAAATCGTTGATTTTTTACACATAAATTTTTTTTAAATTTTCTTATCATTTTGAAATTTCGGTTTTCGGAAATTTGTAAAGGTTGTATTTACGAAACTATTCGTTCAATGCCCTGGAAACTTCTTAATTGTCATATACAACGTTTTTATGAAAACATATAAAAAATTCACGATTTTTTCTTTATTTTTAAAAATTAAAATTTTTTCGAAAATCGAAATTTCAAAATGATAAGAAATTTTTTTAAAAATTCATGTGTAGTCAGAAAAATCAATGAATTCATTTCACGTGTCAAAAAAAAACTTTCCCTAAAAATTTATTAAACAATGTTTTGTTGAAACAATTTTTTGACAACTTTTTGGCATTATTATCATTCAAAATTAATCTTCTTATCGTCTTTATTGTGTTTGAATTTTTTCCGATTTTTATCTTATCATAAAGTATGCAATATTGTCGACGAAAGTCACTTTTGGTTGGGAAGGTACGTCCAATATATCCTTAAGGGTTCCCCTACGCCGCTAACTTCCAGAACTTCGTCTAAGAGCCTTCTGTAATTACTGTGTGAGCTACGACAAATACAAGTGTATATCGCGGACGTATATACGATTGATGGTTAACGTACGAACCAGACAAGCGTCACTATCTGTGTTTCCTCGTTTACGCTGCTCTGAGCCAAGTGAGTTAAATGACCAAAAGATTCGTGAGAGCCCGAGGACGAAACAACCCCCGCCATACGTGCCTCTTTTGTAGTTTTCCACCGTTCAGGATAAGATCGAAAGAATCTCACAATTAATCACGTACCGAACAGCTCCTGCACTTTTGCGACGCTCATCATTATCGAGCCGTTTTGCCATCGCACACCTTTATAATTTTACGTCATCGACCTACACACTTCTTTGCCGGCACGATTTCCCACAACACACCCCTGGCTTTCGTTTTGCCGATGCCAGACTTCTATCATCGTTCACACACTGTGTCCCTGCTTCATCGAGTGATATATATATACATACGTTCGCCGCACCACGCAGAAATTATCGGTGAAACGTCAATATGTATTAGGGACCCCGTCTCTCCGCTCCATATCGCCATCTCACACACACCGCGTATCGTCGTATCACCTTTGAAAATCCCTCACGTTATCCAAAAGCACATCATACATACGTACATTATTTATACATATATTCATGACTTTATTACGCCAATAGTGGGAATATATAAAAGGGATATTAGAGTGCATGGAAATTACTAGAAATTTCGATCGGAGATGACAAATGAATTTTTATTGTCTCATACGGGCTTCTGTGAATGTAATCTTCCTTGAGAAGATGCTGACCACATTTTTTGTTCATTTTTTGCTTTTGTGCCCGCCGTTAAGGTTCGATCGTGCTTGGGTCGATTTTCGTAAAAAAAAAAAAAAAAAAAAAAACCATACACGCGAAAATAATAGACGCGGCCACCGGGCTACGACTGCGATTTGTTCTTGTCGTTGTAGTCATTATTTCCTACCCGACCGGTCGATGAAACGAGGCTGACGCTAGTTATCGCGTTGAAGAAAAAAAAAAAAAAAAAAAACGAACGAACGATTGAACGAACCGACGCCAAGTTAGCAACCCATGGGTCTCGTCGAGCTTTTACGTGTGGCGTGACGCGAAACCGTGCTCTCCCTTTCCATATTCCCTTCACCGCTTGCACTAAAAGGATGCTTCGTGTTTTTTTTTTTTTTTTTTTTTTTTTCCCCCGTGACGGGCATCATGTGTGCGAGCTCGTTTCTACCGTCACGCTTGCATGGAGCTAAGCGATGAGGAAAAAAATGATGGGAAAACGTCGACTCTGCGCTTAGGGTTTGATTTTTATTCCTTCAATTATAATCATGCTGATAATAATTGATTTGACGTGTCTCATCCGAGGGAGGGGGGGGGGGGGGGGCAAATGGAAAATTTAGTCACGTTCTCGATCAGATCGAGGCAGAAATTGAATTACCAATTAGTAAAAAAAAAAATTAAAAAAAAAAAAATAAAACCGAGCAAAATGGGGATCAAAATCGAAGGAAAATTTTTGATAAGCCAACGCCGTTGAGGAATCGTGAAAAATGCAATTGCGAAAGAAGAAGAGAATTGAATCGACAAAGGGACAAAAGGTTATATTGTTCCTTGAAAAATTTCCACGGTTTTTCCCCCTCGTCAATTCGACGTGTATCGCGGTGTCGTACGATCGATCGATTTATCACAAGAGCACGGCGGGGGGCAATTTATCTATCGTTGCGATAGCAGGAGACTCGGTAACGGGATAACGCACGACGAGACAAAATAGCATTGTCGATTTTCAATGCTGGCTCAATCTCTCAATGCCCATGACGATATAAAGCTTTCAAAGACATCGATAAACTCGCTATATTTTCCAACATCCGTATATAACGTTTTGCTTTCATCTCTTACAATTTCCCAGCAATCGGTATAATTTCGAGCATGATAAAAAAAAAAATAATAATTTGCGAAGACAGTCGTCGCTATGTTGTATGAATAGCAAGCCGGCGACGAACGCTGATGCCGAGGGCTTACGAACGTTACTTCAGAAACAACGGAGCCGTCTGGTCTTCGCGGTATATACAGATAAGAGAATGACTCTGTGCAATTAATCACGCGTGTGCTCGCAGGTATAGTTGGCTCGCTCGCTAACTCGGACCGCATTGCACGCACGTTGCACGACATGAACGAGAGAGAGCAATGGTTTTCAGATAGGATATGTATACTTTTTCATACATATATGAAAGTATATATATGCGAGCTACGGTGATAGAGGGGCGTTACGGTGCGGTTATGTGCTGGTGTGTTGCACCGACACGAGCATATATAGAGGTATTCGTTTGTATAATGTCGGTGATATGCATATCTACACCGATTTCTCGTAAAGAAAGAGCCTTTAAATAACATCACTTTGCGTGATAAAACGTTCGAGTTACGCCCTTTTGTTGCCTACCCGTCGATATACATGCGTCTGGCAAGTGCATATACGAGCACATACTAAGTATGTATATATACCTGTAAAATGAAAGGAGCAGGTGTCTCATCTCGCGTCTCTTTCTCTGTATACCGTTGCAGTAGACTGTTTCTCATAGTACACATGCCTCACAAAACACCGGTGGACAAACGGTCGCCGTGTGACGCGCACGAGGAACGAGCAAAGGGAGAAGCGCGGAAGGGGATGATGGCAAGCCATGCATCCGAGCTTTTCCCGTTTCCACGCTCAAAAGTGTATACGGGTATGGGAGTAGCGTCCTCCCGGTTCATCAATAACCGTCCGTATATGCATACGGGGATCTCAGCGTTGAGTAAAACAGTTTTCTTACCAAAAAAAAAAAATTAATTCGAAGGGTTTTTCCGAGGGATTATCAATACAATAAAATGTAGCCGAGTTCTAATTTCCATTTGTGTCTTCAATCACTGAGCAGGAAAAAAAAAAATGAAAATGAAAACTGAAAACTAGCCCTTGATTTGGAAAGGGTTGTTTTTTTTTTTAATTTATTTCACTAAAATATTGTGATAGCTTCAATCACATATGTAGAAAAAATTTGATTATAAGATGGTCCCCGTTCGCGTTAAAAAAAGTTTTCAGTTTAGCTATTTCATTCGGCGGTTAAAAATTTTCTCGCAAATCCGATTCTCATTTGTACGAAAAGAACTCAATTTTTTTTTTTAAATGCACTACCAAAAAACGTTTCTTCGTCAACAAATAGCCAAGTTATGCGGGATTAACTACGCATCGGGATAATAATTGATTTGAATAATTTACAGTAACGGTGCATTCGGCACCAATGACAATTGGTAAAAATCGAGTTAATTTATGACGAGCGGCAGAATTGCTGATGTCCAATCATGGAAAACGTTCCACTCGACGCCGAATGCCCCATATATGTTCACCCTCTCCACCCCTATGCTCTAGCTTTCCTCATCATCCTCAACCGACTCTCTTGCAGCGACTATCACGCGCATCGCGCAAGCCTGACCGCATGCACATATATTATAATACATATGGATATGTAGTTAAAAATCAAATGAGACCGAGTGTATACGACCCTATCACGATTTTGTACATAATTTATTAACTGGCACGTCAACTTTTTGTGACGCTCTTTCACTCGCTCTCTGGCTTTGGTGCTGCTACTGAAACTATGTATAGCGAAGCACGATTTTTCAATCACGCTCTCAAAAACCAGCGCGATTTTCTCGAATCAAATCGAATATATAGTATTCGAGGGCATTCCACAGGCTCACACGTGCCACAGAGATATAACTCTGGCATGATTCCTCGATAAATACATATTAAAAAAAAAAGCACAGGCAAAAGCTCCGAACGAAGGGTGGAATTGTGAAGATCGTGAAACGAAAACCGCGTGAATCTCGTGGTCGAGTGTCGAGTAACGTGGGAATTTTTTTTTTTTAACATTTCTTTTAAATCTATAGAGATTTTTTTAATTCAGAATTTTTTTTCGTGGTTCACAGCTTTTGAAAAGTCTTTGCAATGCCTGCCCTATATAGTTACTTATTGCCCTTAGGTTTGAAAAGTTGCTGAAAACTATCAATTTCCTTTCGATGGCTTTTTTTTGAATTTATTTATTCATGCTGAACGCGTATCAGTACAGTTACGTAGGTACTTACGAGTTTCGGAACACGTTTGCCCATGTGCCGGGTGCCACAATGCAGATTGAAAAAAAAAAAAAATTGCAATTTCGATGGGCAATGATTCGAATGGCAAACTCTTCCAATCATTCAAAAACAAAAATGATTGCGCGTATAAAGGCTAGCGAAGTGAGCGAAGGCAGAGTCACCTGAATTGAAGGGTATAATGTGAAAGAATGACGCGGCAGTCCTAGGGCAAAAAAAAAGAAAACAAAAAACCGACAAAAACGTGTTCTCGATAAATAACCAGACTCGGAATATATAGCATGCAAGCGATGTTTTTTATACGTATAATCAATCAAAGTGCTGGATATTTATTTGTTGCGCTTTAATTCACTCGATAAATCGTCGATTTTTGGCGACAGACGCACGACTGACTTTTTCCCCAGCCATTACCCCCGATAATTCGGCAAACAGACGGAAGGAGAGGAAAAAAAAAATCCGAAAAAGGGAAAGCTTAATTTTCCGGAACCATAGGGGGCTCAAAGAGGAGAGCAGCGAAGTGGTAAAACCGAGTATTGGTCAGACGCGGGGACCTCAAATGAATCGCATATAGGGTAAAAAAAAAAAATCTAATGATCCTTGTCGGACGAGAGCGGCCAATCTGCGCCTGACCCGTCGCTCGAGCACGATCTTCTCAAAAAGCGAAATACTTTTGGCCTCAGAGTATTCCACAACGATTGCGTGTACGCGGATATTTCACCGAGTTCTCGTTTCCGGTGCAGCCACGCACAAGCCGAGGTAGATTCGACGTTTTTTTTTATGCGGCCAAAAGTTACCCCGAGAGAAGTTAATATTGCCGAAAAGAGGGTGAAGTGTGTGTGTGTGTGTGTGTTTGTGTCTCTCTATGTATGAATTGTATGGGAAATTTCATACCAACTCCAACCCCAATTGACCATATTTACTTTTTATATATTCTTAATGGTATGATGATTAGTTTAATCGTCACAGAAGTTGAAATGATAATATTTCAAAGTAAAAAATAAATAAATAAATAAATAGATCTAAACGGATTATCAATTTTATTTAAATGAATACGTATATTTTAACTTTAATAAGCAACGATCAGTGCAGAAAATTGGCAAAAAAAAACGAGCTTAGAGTCATTTTTGAAGGTGTTACGTATCAGTTCGAGGATGGATCGGAGATCTCTTTCACGTTAGAATTCCCTGTGTATCATTAAGTTTTTGGTTGATGTGTGCGAATCCTCGGCTACGGAAAACCCATATTTCGTAGGAGAAGGCCGTGGCTGAAGCGTTCGCACACGAATTGAAATGTTTTTTTTGATGGAGTAGCTTGAACCACGACCTCTCGCCACATAGTTCGGATCTGAAAAGTGGAAGCCGCAACTGGCACTTCTTCGGCGTAATTCAAAGAATTTTTTCCACCTCACTCGCTGACCCTACCGTCAGTGCGTTTTTTTTTTTTTTTTTTTCTCTTTTCTAGTAACGTCATTACACGAGTTTTGTGCTCATATTCATCATGCAAGCTGAGCATTAGACGAATGAAAAGCCGAAAGGTACGGAGCTCGCAATAAATGGAAGTTCCAAGTAGTATGGGTCAGTGTGTAGACAGACGAGAGAAAATTTTAATCCGAGACCTCGAGCGGCGAGGCGTTTTTTACGTTTTTTTTTTTTTTTTTTTTTTTTTTTTTTTTTTGCAACTTTGCGATGTGAGTTTACGTGAAACTCGACGGTAGGGTTGACACGAGGCGAACGAGAAGATTCACGCGAGGAAATACGATGAAAAAGAAAAGCACAGTACGGCAATTTGTGAAATCACAGAGAAAATGAGACGCATATTTTATCCGTAACGACGCTTTTGAAAAAAATAGTTTTATTCGTCTCTGTATAGAATCGAAGCAATTGAAAAAAAAAATAAATAAATAATCGATAAATTGCCAATCGTTGAGAGAAATTCGAAAAAATTTCGAAACAAATTTTGGTCCAATTCGTTGTAAATTGAACTGGACCGATTCACATAATTTTTTAATCGATAAATTTCATCGATTTCGTCGTTGTTCTGGACGATATGAATGGAAAAATATTCGTAAAAACGAAATCGGGGAATTATATTTATTTTTCATGCGACTTCACACACGGATCTCGGTTATATGAGAAAGCTTCCTCGCTATAAATTACCGTGTCTATTTCTCGTTTTCAAGGCCAATTAATCGCGAGGCAAAGAGCGCGCGTGTGGCTGGCAACGAGCCCACGATTGAAGCAGTCGTGTCTCAATGTTGTTATATCGCCTGGCTTCTCTTACTTGCGATTCCGCAAGCTCGAAAGCTTCCTCTCTCGTCGTTGATTTTGTGCCGGTATAGTTTGTCGTCGACGGATTTATCGTTTGACCGTTCGACGTAACAACATTCGGCTCCTACATTATCTCACCAACTCTTCGTTGTACGACGACTATCAAGAAAATTGGAACTTCATCACGCCTGTTCCAGCAAGAAAATTCAATTAGCCACGTTGAATTTGCAACGAATATTCTTTTTCGCTCAGCAAGGTATTAAATTTATTTTGTCCTCTCCCTAATTGAAAAATGTTTCCATTGTTCCGTTCGAGTCTAATTAAAACGAAGGGGCATAGTGAAATGTGTATGCTTCAATGTATTGTCAATACCCTGAATTATCGCGATATGCAATAAATGCGAGTAACATCATAAAATTGATATTATACTCGACATTTTTTTTCGGTCTATCGGTTTGTATTGGGAGTAAGAAAGATTTTTTTAATATCCTCAATCTGAGTCGATCGGATTAATTATTATTCATAATTAATTGAGCGGATGAATTTCATTGGGATTGTATCTGTCATTTGGTTATCCTGTATTCGATGTTTCAGGATTTTTTTTTTTTTTTTTGGAAGTTCAGTTTTTTTTTAACTTGGTACACGCATGAGAGTACAGTTTGCTGTGGACTAATCGTGTAACAATAAAATCAAGTTGAATTCTAAGAGAGATTCTGTCTGTCCATTGAATAGATATACCCAAGTGTATACCGCATATATACGTGAACGTATTTATAATCCAAGTATATACACATAGCTGTATCACATATATAGAAATGATGGAACATCCCAGGCAGAAGCAATTTATCTAAACGGTAGTTTCACAAGCCCACTCGGATAGCAAAAGCTACGAGGCATACGGTATAGAGATCGAGTCCATTCGGAATATTACGGTGCGTCCGACGTGTGCCCATTACCTTCGTTGGACTTTGATTCTTTTGTGCGCGGCGATGGGCCCTCGACCATCATCATCCCACCCTCTCGTACAAGTTTTTTTTTTTTTTTACCAGCGATGGCGTAGGATATATCGAACGAGAGCTGAGCTGACCCACGGTCATGCTTGGGCATCGCGCGTATCAATTCGAGCGAATTGTGCGAGTACCACCAGGTGGGGCTACATGCAGTTGAGAAGCAGCGGAAGAGACGCGCGGAAAAATGTCAGTCGACGCGAAAAATCCCTACCACACATTGGACATTCGGGGACGAGATGGGAGACGCGTGGAAGATCAAGAACGAGAGACATCAGCTCGTTCCAAAGGAATATGCTATACAAGAGCCTCGAGCCAGTAAATATATACGTATATATATATATATTATAACGTCGACTTTTAGACTCGACTTTTACCGATTTTCTTCGCTGAAGACCCCCGGGAATTCAACGGATTTTATACGCCAGCCGGACCGCGACCGCGAAGCCTTTTTGACAAATAAAAAAGAAGGAAAGAAATCTCGAGGAGATTCCTCCGTGTCGTCGAACTTCGGTGGTCGCGTCTCATAGGCACAAAAGGAATAAAAGCCATGTAATGATACAATATAAGCTCATGGGAGTAGAATAAACTCGAGTTCTTTTTTTTATGGAATATTAGCCGGGGAGCTCTTAGACAGCCTGTGACACCGCTCATGAAAAATATACCTGACGCTTAAAACTCATGAAACATATATCTGATACTAACGCCTCAAGGAAAGTTGTAGAATCGACTGATTTTTCTTGAATTTTTACCAATGCGAAAAAATTGCAGTGAAAGAAAATTACAATTTTTGTCGAATATATTGGATCGATCGAGTTCTTTGGGAGTGCATTCGAGTCGTGTGATTGAAGTAAACCAAGATTCCGGCTTTTCTGGTATACCCACGGCTTTGGCGTTTTATTATTATTATTATTATTATTATTATTTGTATCAATAGAAGGAGGTACCGGTACGTTTTGTAATCTTCTTCTGAGAACATATCTTTTATCTCAACCATGCATCCTGAATGTCAACGTTCAACCTCGGAGCTGAAGCGCTAATCCGAAAAATGGATTCGCTCGTCCCGAGCAACCCATATACCTCTTTTTGCTCCCTCACTGACAAGAGATCGACGTCCAATCTCATTGAATCAGAAACCTGATAAAGCCCGTTCAGGCTTTGCGGGTTGAGCCCATAGAACGTTTGATCAGATCGCGCATGGCGAGGCATTCGCATAGACGATGTGGAAAACGATATGAAGATTAAAATATAGGAACACTTTTTTTTTTTCAATACTTAATCCCTTATTTTTAATCCAGCCCTATATTTAACGTATTCAGTTGTGCGCTATCATTAATCACATAAATTGCAGCAAGTGACGAAAATTGGACACTAGGCAGACGATTAATTAGTGATAGGAAAATTCTTGAAATTTTCCAATCTGGTGCAAATAAAACGGTACTTTCTGAACGATTGTAACAAAGAAGCTCCAACTGTTGATTGGAACGAGGCATCGATTCGACGCGACAGACGATGATCTATGTATATATGGTCCCGGTGTATACGAAAATTCATAGGAAAAGGAATAATGAAAAATTGTAAAAATGAATGAGGCAAGCAACGGCCAATCCAACGATTTTTTTTTTTTTTTCGTACAGTTTGCTTTGTCTTTCTTTTCTTTCTACGAATAGAGTTATACGTTTTCACCGTCGTGCTCGAACGAGCTCGTTTCCAGATTTGGTCGGATTTCTAAAGAAGAAGAATTGCCGAAGGGATGAAATATTTTACGAAGAGGGAAGGAGAGAGAGAGAGAGAGAGAGAGAGAGAGAGAGAGAGAGAGAGAGAGAGAGAGAGAGAGAGAGAGAGAGAGAGAGAGAGAGAGAGAGAGAGAGAGAGAGAGAGAGAAAGAGAGAGAGCTCGGTAGAGGAGGGTACGCCAAAGTTGAACGAGGGGTGTTGTCAAGCCTGGACCATTCGTGAATCGATCGGGTTTTACGATACGGCACTGTGCAACCGAAAATTGTAAGCGGCAGAGCTTTACTACCGTGTGCATTGTAGCAGTGAGCATGTGTAGGGGGGCTATAGTGCACGAAGCTCTACTACTGTCCGCGGTACTTTCGGTATTGGGACATGAATGCACTACCGGGCAAAGGGGTGTGCGGAATGGCGATACCGAGTACACGGTATGGTACGACGTTCAGATACACTTAAATCCCCCCCGCAGTCTCACAGAAACAAAAACAATTATGTTCAAGAAGATTGGGGCTGCTTGAAGCAAGGATTACTGGGGATGCGTGAGACCCTTGGAATTTTCGAAAAATCGACTTTTCGTTTTTGACGAAATTTCAAAGCCGAACATTTTCAGCCCAATTTCACTCCTCCCCCCTCTCTGAAAAAGAAACATCAGTATGATTGCCCAAAGGCCCCAAAGTCTGTGATTTCTGTTTCGGTTGACTTCGCAACCTCGTTTATCTCGAAACTACTTTTTTTCGAAACTTATATCACAAGATAATTTTCCTAAACCGGTCGTACGATTCAGTTGCCCTTTGGTACACATCCTCTCCTGATGTATGGAAAAAAAAATGGGAAAAAAAATGTAATAAAAATAGAGAGATACATTTTGCTATGACCTGAACTAGAATCGCCAACTTTCGAACTAGACTTTCGGACGTTGTAGCAAAAAAAAAAAAGTGGTAAAAATGGGCCAAAATTGAAAAAAATGGGTTCAAAAAGTCAATTCATTCAAGCCACAGCAAAATACAAACATGATTCTACTAGTTCAGGCCAGACCTACAAGTGTGCTTATTATACAGATGCGTCGATTTTGTGTTTCATCAGGCAAAGGACTTCGACGCAATCTTGTGATAAGTACCAGCGAGCGAGAATCGCAACCTCAACTTCGCTCCTCGATAACTCAAGTTTTTTTCTTTTTTTTTTTAACTTTTTTCAATGTTTGACCACTGAAAATAAAAACCAATAACCGTACCTTTCAGTCATGTATAATATTATTAACATCCATTACTCACGGCACTCAAGCCATCCTCTTTAACCTTTAGAGAACGGGGGTGGTGGTCCCTTTAGGAACCATCCCCGTCAGACGGAACACTTGAAATGAGTAAGTAATCCGTTGAAGTAATGCATAAATTTTGCGTCAAATGAAAAGTCGATTTGAACCAAAATTTTCCCGGTCCTTTGAAGGTTAATATGACATTGAAATTACGCCGAAAAGGGTTACGGCATCCCCTTAACATCGTAACGATATATACGTTGTTTCACTGAATAAAAACTTTTTCGTCTCCGGCTGTTTTTCAGACCCACTCGATTAATTTCGATAAATTCATTTGTAAAGAGAAGTTAAAGTTATTGAAATGACTGAAATCGCGATGGTTTTCCGAAAGTTAGCGAAAAGAGCTCCAGCTCAGTGGGAACATTACTCGGTGAGTGACAAATGCGTACCGCGATTATACGCCATTCTTTGGCAATTGAGATCGGAATCGTGAAGGATCGTTCGGAAAGCTTGGATAACCGTTATAGTCCTCTCCCCTTTCGCCCCGCTGACAAATATATCGTTTTTCCCTCTCTATATTATACTCGCGACAATACTACTTTTCAATCAAGCGATTCACTAGGCCTCTCATCGCACTTTCTCCCTTTCTATGCTTTTCCTTGTCCCTTCGATTTTTCTCGTTCTCTCTCGGGCACTCGTGGGACGTCTTAATATCCGGAGGACCCCACGCTACTTCACTACTGCTGCACCTCTCGAGCACATCGATCGACTTCACCCTATCGCAACTTTCTCATACTCATTCTCTTCCTCTCACTCTCTCTCTCTCTCTCTCTCTCTCTTGCTCATTGTCTCTCGCGAACATGGAAAACGAGCGTGGAAAAGCTGCTTTCAAATCAACAGTTGCTCGCTCCCTACCCGCTATATCCAGGTATTGCCGTTCGCTTTCGAAATTGCAAAAGTTAGAAACGATCGCCAGTGCTCTCTACGCTCACAATTTTTCGTGAATAAAAGGGATAAAGACAACGGGATTGTGTTGTAGTCTTATCGTCAGTGTTGTTGTCGTCGTTATCGTCGTGAATCATCGCGGGTGATGAGATGCCAGCGAAATTTAGATTTAGCACGGTTTTTTCGCTATATAATCGATCGATATTTATTCACAGAAGTTGATAACTTACCTTTTTGGCGTCATTGTTGTTGTCAGCCGGGTGATGAGGCTGGGGACTCATTGATGCGCCATTATTGACGGCACCACTCTGGGACAGAAGTTCGTCGCTTCCCCTCTGTAACACAAGAGAATAAACGATACGATTTTAGATATTATATCCTGTTGGATGCCTGAAGAAACTTCAGGCTCAATATTTGTTTTTTTTTTTTGTTCGAATTCGCGATAAGCACCGTGAATGAATAAATAATAAACAAACACGGAAAAAAATTTTCTGTGAATTCTAGTCATGTTTCCATCATGTTTTACAGTTTTGTTAATAGAGAATGCCTCTCGGGAGGAAAACTTCGGAAATTCTTTAGAATTTGAAATAAAAAGCACTAAGTGATAGAATGAATTTTTACAGTTTAGAAGTGTAAATAGAGTTTACCACTGTGACAAACTGTACAAATTGTGAAATCAATTATAATATAAAATAGCGCATCTTTTTGGGTTTAATGTTTGAGAAATTGCATAGTGAACTGTAAAAAATGAAAGTTTAGAAGATTTTGAAAAGCGCGGGTCGAATTAGCATAATAAATGTAGTTTATTATCTATAAATTAGCAATTAAATCGATGAACGAATTTAAAACTGCTGTTCCATTATCTTTGAAAATACTATGAATTTTGCAAAAAAAAAAAATCGTCATTGATCGGGATTTGAACCCGCGATCCTCCGCAGTAAACGAATTCAACACTTTCGATCCTTAAATAATCATTTTAAAAAAAAATTAAAGATTTGGAGATTTTTTTTTTTACGAGTGTTTCTGGCTTGGTGGTCCGGACTTTTTTCCGTCGAAATTAATTTTGAGCCTTCCTAAGATTTTACCTGAGACCTACCTAACGACCTACCTAACGACCGACACTATACCACTACGCTATTGATTTTATGAACGCTTATTGATCCTTATGAATTTCTTGTTTGCGTCGTATTTTCCATACACATTTTAAAACTGTAATTTTTCCATCATTTTCACAGTTGGATTCGACGAAAGCGTGCTACAATTTTTCTTTATTTCAATTTCTGTTTTTCATAGAGAATTTAGTATTTTTTGTTATGTCTTACATTCGTAAAAATACTCTCTCTATATACAGTTCATTTTAATGCGTCAGTTTAAACATTTTTCTAGTACAAATCTATTGGTTTTTCATTTTATCTATAGCAAAATTCATTGCGAGCATTTTCAATATTTACAGTGTCACTTTTTTTAAGTGGAAATAGTTGTTTTTACAGTTTAAACCAACAAATATGGTTATACAGATAGTACAGAAGTATATTCCGCACATTACTTTTTGATCAAAACACTGTAAAGAGATTAATTTACTGTGTTAAACTGCATTTTTTCTCTTCATCGTTGTATTTTTAAAATTTCAGTTATTATTTTTTTAAATGTCTTTTTTTCCGTGAAACAAAACAAAATAAAACTATTAGGATTCATGCGGCGAATCCTCAACAAATGAGATCTTCACGAATTCATAAATTGCATATATTTCACGAGAATATGGAGGCATCGAAAGTAGCCATTATAGCCTGAATGATGAATAAAAAAATAAAAATAAAAATACAAATAACTAGATAAGCTGGGTGATCGACGATTCGCTTCATCGCTCTGTATAACCGTCGTCAAAGCTTCGTACACGTTGATTCGTTGAAATTGGATTGCATCCGAGTCGCATCGCAGTCATAATGAGCGAATTCATAAACCAGTAGCATTAGTGTACCGCACGAGATATATGTAATATATGGCATAATGTTATTTGGTTCATGTACATGAGCGTAGAGTGAAGTTGGATAGAGGGCAAGCTTTCCCTTCCCGCTTTCTATTCGCTGAAACACATCATACAGCCCGAGTTTGCATCCTCTCCGCCATATCCTTCAGACAGCGCATTAGAGCTCCGAGAGCGCAGAAACGGAATTGCAGATCAAAGGCCGAATGAAATCCAAAGTATATCTCTCCGGCGTTATGACACGCCGACCGAGAAAATATAACCAGCGATACGGAAAAAAAAAATGTCGGAAGGAGCGGGATCGCAGGCGTCGAAGAACATCCAAGAAAAAAAAAAAACCGAAAGAGGAAAGAAGAAACTCTCAACTTTAAAAGATATCGAGAGAATCTTGATTCTTGCTTTACGGAAAGAAAAAAAAAAAAAAAACGCAGCAAACACTAAAAACTTTTTCGAAGCAGAGTGTAAGCGGAATAATCCAGGAAGCGTCGACGTTAAAGGTATCGGTCTAACACGAGCGCTTGGCCAGAGAAAGCGGTAGTTAACCGAATACAGCTCTCGCGTAGTTCCGACTAGCGGTGGTGGTGGTGGTGGTGTGGTCTGTGCCGGGTCTGTAGCGGTTGCCCAGGCTCTCCTTCGCGCTAGAGCTTCTCCGGCACAAGCTTTGATCGAGCTTACCGGGTATTAAGTGGCGAGAGTGCATAATCCGGCCGGGAGATAAAAATGCAAAGACTGAGGGTTGTAGCTATCGAGCATGTGTATTATTATGTACATTGCATTTTTCGTGGTTATATTAAAAAAAAAGTATTATCTGGATCGTTATACGCGAGTGTCAATGAATCGACTGGATGTTTTGGATTTTTTTTTTTTTGTACCTACTTTGAGGTGCCAGATTGAAACATACGACAGAGAGTAATTGAAATCGTCAAGGACTGTGGGTGTGCGCGCGTGTACAAGTGCCGGAGAAAGCAGCGATACAATGGACGATAGGGGTCCAGTGATATTCGTTGTTTTTTATCACGGACGATATGTCAGGATAGAAAGGATCAACGTCAAGCGCGCAAGAAGCATCTCTCGTGTATAGTTCCTTTCGTTCTGAAATTGTGTCTATATACATTCTGAGGTATAACGCGTACACACGAGCCCCGGGATTTCATATGATGTTTATTCTCTGTTGTGATGAAAGCTTCGAAACAGCAAGGTTCTCACGTTGTCTTGTCTATCCCCCCCCCGCAGACACGAAAACCATTGAGATACATATACATGCACATTATAAATATTGGATCACTGGTCCGCTGTCTCAATTTTGTGTGTACCATGCTGAAGATGACCTTTTGTGACGAGCTACTGTCAGGACACGCTCCCTCCCCTGCTCGCCCAGTTTCGGGAAATCCGAAGATGGATCGCCAACTGATCATTCGTCTCCGCATCCGACTTCTGATTGATATTTAAAAAAAATCGAATGCAGAGCCCTTTTTATTGAACTCGTATTTTTCATTGTCGTTCATTGGCTAAACGGTTAGTCAAACTGTACGAGGCAGCACGGGATATCCAAATGAATTATAACCAGATAAACATTTTCCGATGGGTAAAGCGTTCATTCGAAATAGTTGTGGGTCAAGTTAGCTTATTCCGTGGTACACACATCGAAGATAAAATTTTTGATGCAAATGTACAAGTAAAAGTACATTGTACGCCGCTCGCGTCCCATTTCAGTTTGTAGGTACGGCATATGACGAAGTTTCCACGTGAATGTGCGTGGAAAGAGGTTTTGCGATATGTCATTCTGCTGAAGCCCTGAAACGTTTTATTTCTAGATCTACACCGCGGACATAGTCGCTGTCACCCCGAGGCTCGGAGCTCCGAAGACAGACGAAGGATAGAAAGACCGGATGAAAAGAGACAATAAAAAGAGAAAACAATGCTGCTCCATTCGTGCTTCAGGAGGTTGGCTGCCGTAGGATTGTTGTGGAACGTTGGTGAAAATAGAAAGCAGAAGAACGAGGAAGATAACGGAGGATGAGAAAAGAGTCCATAATCCATATGTCCGCGAGAAATAAATAATACACGAGTCGGTGGGTGTTTCTGAGCTCTCAGGGCTCTACGACACACGGACAAACATTGAATACCGGGGATAACGGATGAAACTGGTAAGATTCGACGACCAACAGAGAGAAGACAACGATGATGACGACGACGACGACGGAGGTAAGAAAATACAGGTCGCAGTCAGAAGTTGAGTCATTTTAACCCCCTTTCGCTTTCCTCTGTTGTGCACTCAGTTTTTTTGAACCCTTAAAGTTCACCGCGGAGCAAGGCCACGAACACTGGCGCGAGCGAGGAAACCATTAATGCATGGTCTATGCTACGGATCTGTTTTTCAATGAATTCAAAAGTGAGTCTGCTGAACTCGTCGACATTGAAACAACTGTTGAAAGAGCCCAGACAATATTTCGTAGGTCAAAATTGCAGGAATGTATTGGATCTTTTGATTGTTTGTGGATATTGTCTTTATGCTACAGTGGGCCTCGAAGCACTGCCCAAGATTGTATTAGATCGAGAAAAGAAGTGGCAGGTCCATCATGAATGGAGAGAAACTTTTACAACCCTGTCAAAAGGTATAGTGCGACTAATTTATCCTTTTCGGAGATATCCCAGGCGACAAATACAAATTTCATCTTGCCGGAGATCAGTGATTAATCTTTCTCTAAGCACGTGCTACATCGAGACTGCACGGTCGTTTTTTCTTTCTTTTTTTTTTTTTTAGTAGAAATGAAGGGAATCTCGGTGACGTCCCCAGTCAATGTGAAACACCTTGGCCGTTGAGGTGAGTAGATTCACCAGTGACACGACCAGGCGATACACACACACAGGATTGAAGGGTTTTAGCTAAAGTAATATTTGCTCGAGGTGGGCCCAGCGATAGGGCCGTAAGAGCGGGGTTATTGCCTTCGGAGATGGATGAACCAGATTGGCGCCCTGAAGAGGATTGTAAGCCGGGAGTACATGGAACAGGTCCAGAGATTTCACGCATGGGAATTTCATACCGTGAGAGACTCCGTGTCGAGCCTCAGCTCGACACGAGACGTGACCCATCGACCTCGCTAGACCTTCGTCCTTTCTGACGCTGTATCCTCACATTATATGGAATATGGAGCCGAAAGCCCGCGACCATAAAGGGATGTATATTTTCTGGTATATGGGAAAAGCGACCGGAGGCAAGCCTGAGAGAATCCGGAGAAGTGAATAAAAGGGCAAGGTACTATACAAGTTTCATGGTCTTTGCCACCATCTGCAAGATTGTCTCCGTTTTACGATCAGGATTATGCAAGATACGAACAATACAACGCACTTATTTCTCTGCCATTCGTTACTTCTCAAATTCAATACAATGCGTTTTTTTCTCAAAATGTGCAGCAATAAATATATTTACTGAAATTTGCGGTATGCTGCGTGTTGCTCGAATCTATACCGCTAATTCTTTAACAGATTTATCTACGAGACCACCGAGTATGCACATATTACGGTGGAAACGTTGAAGTCCTATGTTCCAAAGTGCGTGGCTGCGGTATCGAGTATTGAGTTTCCATTCGCGAGTTCTCGCAGTCGTTGATTTCCGTGTAACGATCTCGGCAGAACGTTTTCGACGAGTTGCGCCGCTACCGCTATATACACCTACAAGTATATCAGTGCTTACGGCACTCATGGTATATAGAGATCCAATTATGTCGCGTAGTCTGGTCTTGCGGGAATCGTTAATTAAGAAAGTCTTTACAGGGTTGAAGGTGGAGATACGCGAACCGATCAACCTCATTAACGTAAACATACACGCAGGCAAATGAGTATCAGGTGGTAGGAGGTATTGATGAAAAGAAAAAGAGAAGAACAGCTGTTAATGAAGAAGACCTTGGCGATAATTATAATGACGATAATGATGAGGAGCGTAGTTGCAACGTCAAATTTACGTTATACTTTCGCTCTTCTTCCTCTCGTGTTTTTTTTTTTTTTTTTTTTTTCATTGAAAGAAAAGTATACTTTCTTACAAAAAAAAAAACCAAATAAATAGTTACAAATTAGTTAAATATTGAAATGTCTTTTACGGTGGCTCGGCCAATTATATGACAGTCCGGATGATCTAAGTTGGCTATTTCGTGGGACAGTAACTTTTTATGAAATCATGAAGAAAAAAAAAAAATTCTTCAGGTTTCTTTTCCATTGACTTGACTCCCTTAATTTTGCACTAAATTTATGTACGATTGGATAACGGATTTTGCCACAGTAGTCAGTAAATTGGAAAACTAGAAACACAAATTCGCCAAAAATGTACCTATTTATCAAGCTATAACCGAATAGGGAAGAAACAAATGTATACGTCGTAAAAAAAAAGTGATGTAAGCGTCGTACCATTTCTCCCCTGTCAGCTAACGACGTAGCGGTTGCGGCATGAGAGCGCCGTCGAGTGAGACAAAGTATCGAGTCGTAAAAGCTCCCAAAGCTTGAAAGCCATTCACCCTTCCATCCCTTTGACGATACGTAGGTAACGCTCTTTCCATGTATGTCTCTTGCATTCGTGGGGGTTTTCTACGCTCCTTTCGCGATGGTCTATATGCTTCAGCTGCGCAAAAATCCATCCTTTCGGCATTGTCGCTGTGCGCCGGGCTAGCCGTTTCAATGAAACGCGAAGCGACGCGGTACTGGCTCATACCGGTGAAACAGCTAAGGGTGCTGCTCGTGAACCTCTTTGCACGCATACCCACACGACGTTTCTCTCATACATTTCCTACTCTACTAACACGTGTGTGCGCGCACCTTTTACACTCGTGTACAATGCATACTGCCGTACTTACTTCACTCGTATGACTTTGAGAGGGACTTTTAACGTGGCAAGCGAGAACGTCATGAAGGGGTGGGCTGAAAGGAAACGGTCAAATTTTTCCAATATAAATATATAGGACAGCAGCGGAATCCGGATATCTGTTGAAATATCTAAAAAAAAGTTCTCGAAATTTCGATGACAATCGTTGTAGCTCCAACTATGCTTTGCCGATGCTTTGCTGACCTTGAGCTCGAAGCTCAGTGTTCTCGTTTATGCATGTTTTAACCTACTGTCTTTTTTTTTTTTTTTTTTTTTTTTGAGCGAGTGCATTACTTTTGGCTGCATTTATGGTTCTCAGACATTGCAACGAGACATTGGACTTCTACTTCTTGACTGGACTATTCTTCCATAGGCGATTGTCACAATTTCGCAAAGTTTCTCGTATCTTCTCACCGGCGATTTCTTTCTCTATTCCTCGTTTATGTCACTATAACGTACCCCATTGGAGGCTTCTACCTGCTTTACTTTAGCAGTTTTACTTCTCTTCGCATATTCCACTTGCTCTCCCGCTCCATTATCCTATTCGAGTTCTATACCATACTTCTCTCGTGCCACACCTGCCGCAGCGACGTTCTTGCGACGAAAAGTTGTATAGCCGCGCTCGAACTGCACCGGAGAAACATTTACATTGTTAACAGCGCGAGCGTCGTTAGCGACGACGTCAAGTGTTCAACGGTCTTTCCGCCCCCCCCCACCCCCAAGAATGACGACTGCGACGAGCCAAAGTTTCAAACGAGTATATACATCTTTGTGCATTCTCCCATTACCAAACTACACCGTTTATATGTCTATATATTTATATAAATGTATATGTATAAATATTCCATCGTCGTGTATAGGCTTTGCCAGAACGAAGGAGTTTGTTTAGCACGAGTCGCGAAGCCATGTGACGTTATAATATGCTATCCAAGACTTTCAACGTGCAGTTATTATTTTCATCTTATCTCATCTATCCTATTATTTTCATCTCTCTCGTGCATGCACTTTGAATGTTTCTCGAAAGTCAATATCGAAAGATTTTTATCATCTCTACCGATTGGCGAAAACTCCACGAGTCACGTACGCGCACGTTTTCTTAAAAACTTTCAAGATCATTTTAAAATTTATGTTTTGAAAATGTGTATCTTTCCGGTTGTTTGTTATTTACCGAGATATTCTCGTAAGGATCTGCTCGCGGCATAAGTATACGGCTTGTATATACACTAGGACCTCGATTTAATGGCCCTCGATTTAATAGACAGTCCCCACCATGTCGCATTTATCGATCGGTATTTCGCGTGGTGGGAGATGGTGGGGTACGCTTAAAGTCTCCCCGATCAGGCCCGTAGCACGGAGTGCCGATGCGCAGATACAACATGGGCGGGGCATGCACATCCTCGATTTAACAAGGTGTGATGCGGAGCCGGTCCCGCCACTGGCCGTTAAATCGAGGTCGTAGTGTATACAGAAGCTCCAGCGAGTCGCAGCTACAATCTTTTATTCATGTTTCAATTTTATCGGAAGGAGTTCGGGTCAGGTGCTATTTTTTAAAGCCATTGAACGTCGAGGCTTACACTCGAAAAATGGATATTGATGTATCTCAATTATTATGATACAATCAAATAAATTTTATTTACACGATAAAATAAATCGATTCACCATATTGCGGCGTAAAAGCTCTCTTGTATCGTTCTCGTTTTATGTATACGTGCTTCATGTACGTTCAGCTCTTTTGACTGTGGAAATGTTTTATCTAATCTCTGCCCACAGCTTTTTTCCATCATATTTGTTATTCGCTTTCATCAATATTCGATATTTTCGTTTCATACACGAGGCGTACACAGCTCCAAACTTTGAGGGGAGATGTTCGTGTTACCGATATAGGGCTTGTTGATGATTATAAAATTCGTACTCATCTCCGGTATCTCCGGAGCTCTTTGGCCGGGTCCTATAAGCCCGGTATGCTCTCGCGCTTTTTCGAACCCCATATCATCCGCCCTCAATCGCTCGCTTTCTTTTATCCCCAGTTCTCAGCGAGCAAGGATGATCTATACCGCTTCCTCACGCAATTTCGTTCTCCCGGTGAGTCAACACCATTCGGCTTCGTGAATTTCTATGTATATGTATATATTGTTTTTTTTTCCCCTAAACATAACACACCCGGGACGCTTTGACTGAATGGAAAATTTGCAAGGAGAAACGTATACGCGGCTTTTCGTTGCGTCAATTTTTTTTTTGAATATCGTGATTGTTATCGTACTCTACGGTTGTAACGCAGTCATCCCAAAGTAATTATAACTCAAGAATCTTGTTTCCATTTGATGATCGGGTCGTTCAAAGGGTTAATTAATGCAATTAAAATCAAATATGACGAAAGAGACAACAATGGCGCTAAGCGGAGGATTCACGAAGAAAGCAATGACTGGATTATGGAAATGGAATTACAAGGAGACGAGGAGACTTGAAAAAAACGTTATTTGTTCCGATATATATATCTATATATATATACGAGAATATATATATTCTCGACTCAGCAGCTTTAATTATAAAGTTATCGCATCCTCTCTTCTACAAAAGTTCTCTTCATTTTCGCCGATTAAATGAGTCATACACGGTACGTTCCACATCGGTGAATCGAATCTTCACCTTCGGCATAAATTAAGTCCGGCTTTGTCTTCATTAATGGTCTTGCACAATTCACTT
Organism: Rhorus exstirpatorius; assembly: GCA_963564615.1. Classification (NCBI taxonomy): domain Eukaryota; kingdom Metazoa; phylum Arthropoda; class Insecta; order Hymenoptera; family Ichneumonidae; genus Rhorus; species Rhorus exstirpatorius. The sequence continues at coordinate 20,754,450 of OY751317.1, forward strand.
GATGTTTGCAGTCACGGAATAAAAAAATCCGCCATTCTATATGTACATACATCTCGCGTAATATATTTGCCCTCGATATTTTCTTTTGACGCGTAGGGTAGACGTCCCAGTTGTGGCCATTATTTACTTGTACCATGCATTTGTACCATTATTTACTTGTACCATGCATTTACTTATTTATTTGTACCATGCATTTGTGGCCACTCCGCATTTCCCTCGAATTTCTTAAAGTTTCAAGGCTATGTTCATTTCATCGAGCGTAATATTTCGATATTCAAGATGTTTCCGGACCACCATCGATTGCTTTATTGAATATTTACTAATTTACTTCGACGTATTATGACGAAATATGTCAACGCTGAGCGATTTTTGTAGTTTTCTTGTACGGTTTCTCATATCTAAAGTCATTCCACCCCATAAAAAATTTATATTTTATCAGTTGAAGCTCATTTTTCGAGTTATAATTACAAAAAACTGATGTCTCAGTTAAAATTCATGAAAAATCCGTGGTGACCAAAAGTGGTACATTCAAAATGCGATTGTTCTATTTGTGGCCAGCTTATGACCAATTCCAATTCAAAGCTTGGTGGCCACAACTGGTACTTCGGATGGCGAAAAGTAGTACAATTGTGGCCACAAATGGTGAAAATGACAGCTACAAGATAATTTCCTATTGTCTTATTTATCATGATCAGAAAAGGTTTTAAATCATAACAATTCGATTCTGTGTACCTTTTAGGTTAAATCGATCACTTTTTCAATTCTGAATTTGCAATAATGTGAACACTGTTCGTAAATGCTCAAAGTGGCCACAACTGGTAACGTCTACCCTATAAAAACCAACAATACCAGATCAGCGAGTAGCGATTTCTAGAAAAAATTATGCTTGTACTTGCACTAAGTTGCTTAAAAATAGGCTTGTTTCGTTTTATTTTTATTTTTTTATTGCGTTGCCTATCGCAATATAGATATAGATATAGACACATACACACACATGTAACGGAAAATTCGAGTTGGCCAAGACGATCTCGTGAAAAACTTTCGCCTCGCGGGAAATCCCCTGGGAACACTTTGTCCATGCGCGATATCCGTAGCGCACGAGATAACTGGTTAAACCGTTCTCGCCTGATGACCGTTTGCCTTTTATCGTTTTATTATGCGTTATGACGCGATACAATTTAACGCTCGATCACTTTTCACTTTCTCCATCGTCATAACGTGTAACATTGTGGCCACGCGATGAACCCCTCATTATACCACAGACCCTTCGTGGAAATAAAAATAATAAAAAAACCGCGCCAAGTTGATCGCGGATAGAAGAAAAGAAGCACAGCTTTGCCAATCAAAAATTTCCATGCTCAATCCATAAAATAAGAAATGTTCCCAGGCAATTGAGAAATAAACGCAGTTGATAAGTCTAGACATTTTACAGTGACATATGTTCAACCAATAACATTGCTGAAAACTATACTTATAATGGATTCTGCTATGAATGATTGATGAAGATGGTTATTACCATTATTCTAGATTGAATGAGCCAACTGAATGGAAAAAGTACTGAAAAAGATAAATCCACCTGGCATCGCAGTTGTATCAAAGAATAAATTTACCCGACTGCTGTCCCATTTTCCGACATAGACGTAGGGAAAATCGGATATACCGAAAGGCTGGATAGGAAGTTGGTAGTAAAGTATCGACAGAATGAGCGACATAACGATATAAATATAGAAGACAGGGGGTTATCGGCCGACGCGTGGTACATAAAACAACGAGTGTATGTGGCAGTAAAAACAATGTCTTCACCGCCACCCTTGTTGGCATATAAGAGACGGCTTTATATCCCCGCTGTTCATTGTCATGGAGAGAGTGCTTCACTCGTCGTTGCGTGGGAGCCATATAAGCACACACAGACGCATGCATACCGGCTAAAAGGGGGTTAAAATTCAGTGCAGCTATGCTCCGGCACCCTCTTTTCTCCGATGTCCATCAAAGTGAGTAGATCATACGAATCAACTTTACTTTCAATCACCTCTACATTTGCAAGCATTTGAAAAGAATAATATCTCGAGCAATCGTAAGATATTGATAACTGAATGATCTTGTACGGAAGGTTTTTTTTTTGCTTCAGAGGTCCTATTTTTCGGGTTATATCTCTCACTGAAACATTCAGACCTTTTTTTTTTTTTTTTCAAGAGTCCTAGACTCAATTGTCATGATCGTTAGGCAAAAAAGTCTTCGTGGCTTTCGGGGCCCCGGCTAGATTATAAAAAATGAATATAGCATCAGAGACGTGTAATTTCAACCCTTTAAAGATTGGATGCGATCGAAAAAAAAGGATAGATGGGCAATACGAATTGTGACGGGATTATCGGATATTTTTGAACTGGACAAAAGACGATAAAATGCTCGCTCTGCACGGGAACAAACGATATTTTTTCCCGAAATAAGGTTTTTCTCCGATAACCGGATATCGATTGAGATATTGTCGTGGCTTTATATATTCGCGTCTCTCGCCATTATTCCTTCGTTGTTCGAGCTCGAGGCATCTCTTCTGCCACTTTTCAACTTACAGTGACGTTTATATGTATTCGTTCCCATGCAGAGCTCGCTTCCGGCCTTTGCATCGCTGCCCTACACAAGCAACGCCCTCTGCCTTTCTCAGGCTCCTTCACGCCTCATCCTCTCAGTTTGTAGCGTGCGCAAAACACCGGAAGCTTCGGTCGACCATCGCAACCATGCTTGCTGTGCGTGCGTGTGTTGGTGTATGCGCATCGCCAACAAACCGAGAAAGCTCACCCTCAACACGTCAGTGTCGAGGTTCGAGTGTTCCCAGGCCCAAATTGAATTGTTATTCTATTTTCGAAAGCAATTTGCAAGTGTTATCAAAAGTTTTCGGGTACCCCCGGCACTCTCGCTTCCCCGACTCGGCGTTGAACGAACGTACATTCGTGACGGCAAAAGCTAACATGAGAGAATGAGAGAGAAAGAGAAAGAGAGAGAGTCCATGAAAATTGTAAATACGTGAAGGTAACGGTCGCTTATAAATCCAAACGCGACGTGTGCTATTCGACGAATTAAAAATACAATTCTGTATGTTTGTTCGAGATTCTTTTTTGCCAATAAAATTCCACGAAGAAATTTCGTTTCGACCATTTGTTTCGCGAGGATCAGTACTAATAGATGAGTGGCTATAAAAATTTGATGCAAAATATATATATATATATATATATATAATATGTTTGTAGGAAAATAAACCATGAAAATTTGCCGATCGTCTCTATGACCAAAACATTCGATTCATTATCTTCGCATCTGCTGACACAATGTAAAAAACAAGTTCGTGGACAGTGCGCGAGCCTAATTGAAGTAAAGTTGCGAAGACCAAATCGGAAATCATTTCCGACGATAAATTGTGGACTTTTTTTTTTCAAAATCCTCTTTTAGTTTCAACGAATAAAAAGTGCGCAGGATCGTGAGAATCCAAAATGTGAAGGTGCATTGGAAAAATCTGTAGCTGAAAAATTCCTAGAGCGGTAAAAATAATGAGAAAACCTTGCAACGGTAAAAATATTGGGATATCTTAGACAGTGTATTATATTCAGTTCGGTTTTATCGTACTTATATACGTCGAAACTCTCCGAGCGCGAGGTACTTAAAATTCGCGAGATTAATAATTGAGAAGCCCGAAGGTTCGGGAATATGAGAGAGGGAGTGGGGGGAAAAAAAGAAAACGAGAGCAGCGGATTAAGGATCTGCGGTTGAAATCCTATCTAATGGAAAAGATCTCGCTGCGATCGTGACATAAATAAAGAAATTGCGATAGCCCGGCGCGGCTGCTTGTAATGCCGGTCGCGACGACGTGTGTGAAACTGCGGTTCGCCGAGTCATTGTGGAAGAGAGCACGAGAACCACATGACAGGGATGAATGAACAAAAAATAGTTTAAAGAAAAGAAAACAGTCTCCCAGAGCTGGAAGAAAGCAAAGGGCGATGGAGGGAATGATACAGTTGGAAAAAAAAAGAGAGAGGATATACAGAAGAGACGGAATGAGAGAAAAAGAGATATATTGGTACACAGCGAGGGTGGTGTACGCGAGAGGCAAGTGGCAAAAGGGAATGAGGCAGAAGAGGCAGAGAAGGTTTGTTTGTGTGTATGTGTGTGTGTGTGTGTATGTGTGCGCGCGCGTGTGTGTGTGTGTGTGTGTGTAGGTGCCAGAGGATCGCGTGTCGCGCGAATAAATGGCTGAAATACGACGTGGAACGATAATGGTTTTATCGGCGATTCCATGGGGATGAAACGTGCTGGATAACCAATATCCCATACCGTTCATGCGTCTACACGGCCGGACTCGGTTACGCTCTCGCAACGCTAGGATCCTCAACCTCTCACGGCGTGGATACGAATGTAGACTCGTACACACGTGGACTTGTGAGTGTACGGACATGTGCATTTGTATGAATGCTGGGGGGGGGGGATTTGTTCGTAATTTTCACTCCACACTCTACGGGCGTACTGGATGACCACACACATCCTCATTCTCTGCCTTTGCTCGGCGGAAATTGTTCAGTAATTAAAAACAATCTTTTATACATTGGTTCGTTGGAGTTTTCGCTCCGCTGGTATATACGTAGAGTTTTCATGTATCGTTGTATATTTTCCCGTATACATATATGTATATTTACGCATGAGCGTACCAGTCACGATGGATCGAGGGGATTCGGTCGATGGTCGGAACAGAGCCGATGTTAACTCGGTACGAAAGCTCAAGAGAATTTGTACACATACCCCAGCTAAAAGTTCTCTTTTCTTGTGTGGCCCGCCCCGCACATACATAGTCAGGGAATTGGTCGATTCTCACCGAGAAGCTACCATGGTTATTTCCTGAAGTTTACGAAGTAATCTTGGATATATCGTGGCATGAACGAGAGAAGCGATATAGAATGAAAGTTTTCACGGTCCCCTCGTGCAAACGTTCGAGCTTGTGCGGGAAATGCTGCGCGCATTGATCCCTCGGTTTAATTCGTCATTGGCAATTCTAATTTTATATTTCATTTCCGTACCGTGTAGTTTTGTTACCGTAAAAAAAATTTTTTTTTTTTTAATATTATTCGGACATTTGGGCATTTTAAAGAAGAATATTTTTAATGTTTCCCTGTAGCAATAATATTCGTTATATTGTCTGGTCGGATTTTTCTTTCTTTTCAGAAAATATAGGGGTCCCCCCGGTGGTTATACACATTGATGCTATGAGTTTTATTGGATTTTGCTACTCTTGAAAAATGTCGGTAATTCTCCAGCGTGTGCAAAGAAATTTACAAACTGTTTCTTCGTAATTTTTTTTTTTTTTTTGCGATGATCAAAGCTTTATTTGCGAGAAATACAATTTACGAAAGCTTCTTCCCTGTATAGAGGAGACACTCTGGCAAATGCAGAAAAATATTCAGCAAGCAACGGTATAAATTTTAGTCTGCAGCTTTTTTTTATTTACTCAACCCTCAGCGCATAGTAAAATAAACCGTTTTACTGAAGTGAAATGAAAAACAAAGTACGAGATAAAATGGCCAATGTAAAAAAATGCAAAGCGAATTGAATCCCATCTCGTTTTCTCAACTATATTTTATGTACGTATTTTCCCCATTCGCATATGATACCAATTACATTGGAAGTTCAATATTGAGATGAATCGTCCGCATGTACGACGTGTATATATGGCACTAAGATCGAGGCTGTAGCCCGCGAGAGTTGAAGAATTCCATAAGCGGAAAGACGAAACACGAGAAAGATTTTTGTTTTGACGTATGAGCTTTTACTTTGCTTTTTTCATTTATTTATTTATTTTCAAAAAAAAAAAACAAACATGTAAAGCTGTTTTCACTGTTAGGCCCATAATATACGGCTATTCGGACATACGGGAGTAAAAAAGGATCTACGAGTGTCACGAGGCGAGTAAATCAAAATCTTTTTTTTTTTTTTTTTAATCCCACGACACTCAGATCGCTAGTCTTCGGTATGCGTAAAAGATAGAAACGAAAAAATATAGAATGTTTGAATACGTTATAGAACAGAGACGCGGCGAAGGACATGAAAAAAAAAGAAGTGGGGAGGGGGGAGGTGCAGAGGTTTCATGAATCCTTTTTCGAAATTCCTATAAATACGAACAGAGTCGGCATATAGAGAGAGAGAGAGAGAGAGAGAGAGAGAGAGAGAGAGAGAGAGAGAGAGAGAGAGAGAGAGAGAGAGAGAGAGAGAGAGAGAGAGGGTAAAGAACGGGATGGGGGATGAAATATCGCTCGAAGAACGCGAATGCACGAGCCTCGGCGCTTCTATGGTGGTTCCCTCGAGTGTCGTTACTAACGGCGCGCTACTGTCACCCTCGACCGAGCTCGCGAGCGCGCGTGGCGGCACCAACTGCAGGGAGAGATCTCCTGCTCTCGCAAGTTTCGCGAACCAAACGATCCACCCGTCTCTCGTAAATCGAATCAACGGAAGGCGAGGCAAAGTATGTTAGCCGGATAGTTCGAACTTCGGACGAGGTTCCCCTCCCGAGCGCGGTCTGACAACTCATGACGCTGCTCCTGTGTGTATATAGTTGAGCGACGCGACGAACGAGAATATACATCGGGGCACAAGTTTTAAGTATATCATCCCGTATGTACTTGGGCAATATCAGCGAGAAAGAGCTCTGTTTCGGGAGATTTAAGAGACTGCCGGTATAGAAAGAATATTTTGAAGAGCTAGGGAGATGATGACATTGGGAATTCAATTACAGGCAGGAGTGGCGGAACAAATGTATGCAGAACTCACGCTGGATCGATCACTAAAAGTATTATATTTTTATCCATAGGATAATTACGTATTTCGTAATAGAAAAAAATGTTTCAATCATAATTCCACTGCATATCTTGAGGAATTTAAATGTAAAAAAGAATTTACGAAAATGAATTAATCGTTATAGAAACAATTTTTTATATTCAGATCAAATTTCCTCATCTTGAAAATTCATTCCATTTTTCTGTATACCTGTCGGTACATATAGAATGACGTATTCTAGTGCCCAACTTATATACCGTGATAATTAAAGATTTCGCAAGCAGTGCAGTGAGAATCATCACAAGTTTAACGAGGGTAATTTCATTCGAGGATTCTTCGTTTCTTTATTCACGCGAAATAAAAACAAGCGGACGATGTATGTGCCAGTGAGATAGACAGTACGAGGGACGAGGGTGCGGAGATATGAAAGAAAAAAAGTGGGTGAATTCGTAGGTGAATGGAAAATGTCGGTGTGCTACGGCGGGAGCAGAGAGGGGAAGGGAGGCGAGTGATGAAACATAACACGGGAGAGCAGAGCACACGAGAAACTCTCTGGCACTTTGCAAACTAACTTGATTTACGAAATTTCCATATTTATATGGTCGTTTCTCCCCCCCCCCCCTCCCTATCCCCCACATACTTTCGTCCATCCATCCGTCCGACCGGTCCATCTCTTATAACACTTGCAGCTCTCTCTTTGGCTCCCATGGCAGCAGAGCACATCAGCGCCGTCTGAGCTTTCCCGCCGATCAAAACTCGCGTAGCTTTTTTTTTTCTCAACCCTCCACTCAAAGTGTGCATACGCAATGTTCATGGCTATGTACCGAATTGCATTATACAGTGCGGCGGAGAAACAATGAAAAATGAGGGATTTCGTGCCATCGCCGCACTACTTTTTCTCCCGTTATCAATTATCAAGCAAATGTAATATCAATCCTTTTATTCTTTCACGATCCCTCTTTATATACCGAGCATCCGTGAATCTCGTCGGCTTTATTTTTTGCTCTTGCACTCATACAGAACCCTCGTGTTGCTCTCGAAGAGCTCCCTTGAGAAAGTAATAATCCGAGTGTGCTCTCTCCCTCTCTGTCCCTAATGCGGCCTATTATCTGGTAAATATTCGAGAGTCTTTACGAATGCATTTGCATGGTATGAGAAACTTCGGTTTCGCAATATTCTCTATGGTTTTTCATTAACCTATAGTGAGATATTTCTGAACCGCACGAGTATAGCGTGATGGTCCAAAAGAATTTTCAGAGACCAAGCTAACTTCTCAGCGACGACAAAAACGAATTTCCCTCTCAGTCCAACGAGCGCATTTTTCTAACCATATTGCGCTTCTCAGTTTTCACTTTCGTTTAATTCGCGCTCGACCTAACGCAATAAGCGGGATTGACTATCATCGGAGCGAGAAGTCGAGGTGAAACTCTTGGGGAGCGAAAATCCTTTTTTTACCACTTGGCCGCGGAAATGATTTCAATTTTGCTTTTAATTCATATTTTAAAAAAATTTTTTTTTCAATTCTCTCACTCTTCTTCACGTAATCTTCGGCGATTATAACCCTCCTTCTCGCGATGAAAACCCTAATTTTAGAGGGAGATTCTCGCTCTCGACTCTCGATTTTCTCAAAATCCACAATGAACCCCTCTCGCGGGATCAAGTTTGGTCAAACTCTCGGCGCGAAAGCCGAAACTTTTGTCAGACTATATCGTTCTCACCATCTCGACAATATACCCCGTATTTATTTATACGACGAGTCCTTAATCCATCGAGGATGATTTATTCATTCGTTATCCTATTCGCGGCCAACTGGGATTATAATTCTCGTTCACTTTCAATATATTACGTCGACGTTGTGCCGAACACCGGTAATGCGTAAGTCACAAACTTTACCGTGATCGCACCTATAAGACTCTATAGCCATTGGAAAAAGTTTTTCGAGTGACTTATATTTTTGTTTTTTTATTCAACAGTTGAGTCGTTGGAGGATTTCGAGCTAAAAACAACGTATCACAAACGATGATAAAAGAAAGCTCATACCAACGATACAAAAAAAAACCACGGAAATGTTTGTCGTATTCATTTCAAATACTATTTTGTCGTACATTTTGTGTATCTTGTCGATTATTTTAATGAAAAGAGCAAAAACAAGACACGTATATCCCCGCTATGATATTCGACCTTCAAGTCCCTTCAAAAAGCGAGCAAGCGAGCAAGCGAGAGAGAGAGAGAGAGAGAGAGAGAGAGAGAGAGAGAGAGAGAGAGAGAGAGAGAGAGAGAGAGAGAGAGAGAGAGAGAGAGAGAGAGAGAGAGAGGGTGCGCCGATTATATTGCATATTATAGCGGGGGTAGGTTTGGACGCGTACGGGTATGTCACAGCGTGAGGCAAAGGAACCCCTGCCGGGATCTAACGAGTAAGGCGAGCACCTGAGAGTTGACACGCGAGCAAATAATGCCAAAGTGTAGATACATATAGGACAGGGACCGCCTTAATAGCCTGAAACACGATGAAATCGGATACAGTGGCGAAGAAAGGTCGCGACTATAAGAGACGTTTTAAGAGCACGGAAAGTCGAGCGGAAGTGGTATATCGTGTGTTCATGTATACGTATATACATTAATGTATGTTTACGACTTGGTATTAATAAATAAATGTGTGTAGACGGGCTACTGAAAAATACGAGGGTGCGGACCACATAAACTTTAGACGATAACTGGTGGATCTTTTTAAAGTTAAAACGCATATCTTGGTTCATCAATAGCTCACGACTTGGCTCACGTTTTCACTAAACGCGTGTCATACGATCCCAGTGTCAGAAATAGCTGCTCACAACAGAAAAGAGAGAGAGAGAGAGAGAGAGAGAGAGAATGTCTATCGCCGAAATACGGGGTTACGCCACACGATAGCTGGGTTCATATCAAGAGAAAGACAGACCAGAAGTGTGGATGCTGCCGCGAGTATACTGGATATATCGTAGGAGACAAGTATAGTTTAACATTCAAAACACACACGGAGCATGTTGTCGTGGGTAGAGATCCTGTATTCCTACAAGATGGTGTGTGTCGTATAGAACCGATGTTATCGGTTCTGGTGTAGATTGTCACGGACCGTTACGGTTTATCGATAGTGTGAAATTTCACGACACGGTACCGCTACATGCACTACTACCCCTCCCAGGGCGTATACTATACAGGATGAGAAGCAGATTCTCCCTCTCTGAATCGCGTCGTCCTTTTCGGCAGTGCTCATCCTGCGCTCTGTCACCGTCGTTGCGGAGTCGAGAAACGACCCATCCAATATTTACACGATCGACCGATTTAATATTCCTGGCTCGCGCGCAGTACAAACTTCACGTACACTGGTAAAACATCCAACTTTGTTGAGGGATACGAGGGAGGAAGGAAGAGATCGAGACAGCGCTCACAGGCGCTCGTGAGAGAGCCTACTGTATGGGGGTCACTTTACTACGGGAACGATCTGTAAAGTGTGATCCAGCAGGTATAGTGCGATATATAACGGATGTGTAGGTTCGTGCAACGGATCGATGTGTGTTCATGGGGGATGAGAGGAGAGGAGAAAAAATGACGGGAAAGCAAGGAGCAAGAGAAGGGGGTTGCAAACCTAGAAGCTACCAGGAGATTGGGGGCAGGAATCGACCGAGCAAGGAACGCAAGTCATAGAAGTAGAGTGGGGTACGAAGCGAAAGGCGCAAGAATTCGGTATCGTATTAATATTTTCCTCGGCATGGAGAGAGAGAGAGAGAGAGAGAGAGAGAGAGAGAGAGAGAGAGAGAGAGAGAGAGAGAGAGTTCTTATTCGTCGTTTTGGTCGTTGCGATCTTCTCACGAGAAGCACCAAGTTTACAGCCTTTTCACACGATAACAAATTGGTGTAGATATATAGGGCTACAGAAGCAGATATAGGTATCATATTTTCATAGATCATACGTACACAAGTATATCAGAGCTTGATAATATGGTATGTGCAGATGGCGCTCAGAGAAGTGCTAGAAAAATTCAAGGAAAGTCGATTGAAGATATACGAGCTGGTCACGAGCAACTCTATTGCCATCACAAATCACGGGAGTGCACTAAAGTCAGCTAGACGGAGAATTAAAAAGGAAATATAAGGAGATAGGGAGGGTGAGGGGGGTAATTACGGAATGAGATAAATCGATATAAATCGATAAAAGATTATATACGTTTCTATGAAGACCTATAAATGTCATATCGATGTCGATGTTATTTGCTCATCCCCCGAGCGTGACATCACTATAGGAGCCAATACACCAGCACCGGGGGTGAGAAATGAATTATATGAGGTTGGAGAAAAATAACTCTCATCCATAATATACATATATCTATAGATCGTGCGAACTCTCTCTCTCTCTCTCTCTCTCTCTCTCTCTGCCAGGTTTGCCCCTTCAGTGAGAGATATTTCTAATCGAGTTCACGATCCGCGATATTACGAGCGTATACGCTGCGAGACCAAAGCTATATACGAAAAGTTAGAACCCCCTGACGGCTGTATGAGAAGCATCAGCAAAGCATAGGATCTACGTACAACCATCAAGACCCGGAGTAAAGATATTAAAGCTTCTCAGGGTGATACAGCACTGGAGAAAACTTGCTAACTGTATGATACACGTATACAATGTAAACACGTATATGGGGCCGTGTCAGATCAATTGTCCATGCTTCAGCGGTAATTTAAAAGTTGTATGTTTATAATGAAAATAAAGTTGTAAAGAAAAATATAGATGGATTCTGACTTGGAACCACAGTATTTCTAGAAAAACCTAATTTGAGATTAATTTCTGAATTTAAAAAAAAAAAATATAATTGACTGAAATCATTTGTAAGACCATAAAGGCGTTGTGTACTTAGGCTTACAAGTACGACGACTATTTTAACCAATTTCCAAGCAAGCTATTGTATAATCCTAAATTTCGGGGGAACAAGCCGATTCGAAGTAGCGATGAATATCAATTTTTCAACACTGATCGGCGAATTACGGTGGCAATAAAGATCATAATATAATTTGCATTGAGGTCAGTTAAACTGGAAAAATTTGCCTAAATCCTAAGCCCTCAGCGAGAAAAGTCGGATGTATCATTTTGTTTTCTACATCGAAAAGGGGGACCCGTCCGGTCACGAACTTTTCGATTCTCTTCAAAAAGAGACATGCGCTGGGACTCGGACAATTTTTGTTTCACAATTTTGGATCATCGATGTAGAGAAAGACTCGAAATTGTGATTGGTCGATTCGACAAGAAATTTCCTGTGTACGAACTGCTATGTAATGGTGAAAATAGGAAGTATGCAGGCAAGTTTTGGGTAATTAATCAAGGAATTAACGGGAGGGGATTTCGTAACTCTAACATATATATCTCCGATGTGTGTTATGCCCTCTCTTGTGGACTCCCCTTTTCTCAGCTGTGCTGGTCTCAAGGGCAATCTAATGATACCTCATCAGGGACACGCGTCGCGAGATCGTGAATTTAATCCTAAAAGGACACATATATATATATATATATATATATATATATATATTTCCTCTTGGTCGTGCGTACCTTTATTACCCCGGGAAACGCCGATGGCACTTCAGTGCCCTCTCTCTCTCTCTCTCTCTTTCTTGTCGTTACACGCAAACTCAGCTTTCGTCGCTGCGCAGATCCGAGACAAATGTGAGAGGATTATCAGTAAATGCTTCAACTATTTCGTGCCATACTTAGCTGTCATGGAAAATCTGCAAGAACGTAGAGATGGAACCCTTGTTCCTTGTGGGAATCCTCGAATAAACGGGCTGAAAACTTGCGATCTCGGGAGAACGGTTGCCCACAAGATTTCAAACAATTTTTCGTGACACGCAATGCATTATCCTTTCATCCATTATTATGCATTATTTCTTGCTACTCCTTTTCGAGGCCCATCGGCCGGTAAATTTACCAAAGGAGCATTTCTTTCAAACTTTCATGGCACATTTTTATCGGGCTTTTTCGATATGATACGATAGGCCTCGATGTATCTTTTAGATTGAACACATTATCTAATCTATCATATAAAACTGATGTTTACGGAATATCCAGCCAAATATCCGAGTAAAACCAATCGGAATTGCGCAAACAAAAGAAGCTTTCAAGTTTTCATGAATCACAAAAGATTTGGATCATTTTCCAAAAAATTTTGTAAGCATAGCTAGACCGAAAAAGGAGCAGCTATTCTCGAAGACATTGTCGAAAAAAATATGATTAGTATATATCTAAACAAATTGGTGATAACGGATGGCGAGATGGATGAGCAATTCAACAGTTCAATAATAGTTCGTAATAACTTTATTGAATTCCATATTCGTTTCGCGACCCGTTATCGATGCTTTTGCTGGATATACCAAATCCTTTTTCCGAATATTATAGACACAGAATCAAAATAATGACTGATCAAAATTTAAAGAAACCCAAAACGCTACGATTTTTTACAATAATTACGAGTTTGTACATTTTTCAAACAAATATAAAAAATACGGGATTTAAAATTTCGGTCGTAGTAAAGTGTACTGTGTATGTTCCTCGAACGACAAGTATAATCTCCTTGAATGTGTGCCCGTCTTGGCTGGAGAGTTTTTTTATTATGACAGCTATAGTATCAAAGACATCGCGTGGGTGGAAGAGAGGCAGATAAAGGGATGATACCTGGCATATCGCTAATAAAGTAACGATGCTAGAAGGGGTCCTCGAAAGAAGAGCGCTATGAAGAGAAAAAACAATTTTCCAATCTGCCAAGCTGACTATGGCTAGGTCGACGAGTTTATCTCTCGTGCAGCTTCACTCGCTATCATTTTTCTCTCTCTGTTCTTTTTTTTATTTGCTTCTTCTCTCGATGTTTTTTTTTTTAATATGCCACCCTCGCTGTTTGCACGATTGCCGGGATGAAGCTAAATTAGATCGACACCTTCGGGCACTGCAAGCGTGGGTTAAGCTGGTGTATAGGAAAAAAAAAATTGGAACAAGTTTGTCGATAAAATCCATGGATTTATAGCAGGGAAAACAATTATTGTCTTGGATTTTTTTTACGATCCTCGTATAATATACAAAATGGACGAATTTGTCCTGTTTCAACTAATAGGAAGATCAAAATTGGGAAGACTCGGCGAAACCTATAAAAATCGAACTAACTATAAGACTAATTGCACGATATACGCATAGAAGCCATGATTTTTTCAGGTATACCAATGCAAGATGTAGACTTAGAATTTATACAAGATGGTGACAAGAAGAGCAAGCAGGCGAGAATCAAAAAGTCGTCATGGTGTTTTGAGCACACAAAAGGGGTGTCGACTAATTTTTTGTCAAGGTTATATCGGCTTAAAGGGTGGGGGGGGGGGGGGGGACGACGCGCTAATAGATGCGCATACCTTGACCGTGTGAGTGTTTTTTTTTTTCGTGGTTTCACGGTTTTCCTCCATGGTTGGACGAAAATAAGACCGAATGCTCTGAGAATTTCTTCCGCGAATCATTCCCCACGAAGTAGCGGCAGATTTCGTCTCATTTTTCTTTTATCCCTAATCCTCTCTTTCTTTCTCTCTCTCTCTCGTTCTTTCTGCTGTAGCAGCCGGTGGCTCGCAATTAACCGCTGCGATTTCGCCATTAGTTCGTTGGGGCATTCGAGACAAAAGTACAAGGAGAAAAAACAAACCCGTTAACCGTGTGGCCACCAGAGTGGTTGGAGGTTGGCGAGTGGAGGTGGATAAAAAAAAGAGGACAAGAGGAGGGCGCGAGATAGAGCGGAGGGGGAAAGAGGCTCCCTCGTATCTGTTTTTAGTACATGTGTGTGCAACGGGGTTGGAATAAGGTGAAAAAAGCGGTAATAATCCTCGCGCGCGTTTCTTCCAGGCTTTCCTCCCTATATATATGTTCTTTCGGCATTCTTTCTCGCCAACGAAGAGACGAGATTTATTTCACGAGTTTCCTTTCACACCTGCGCCGCTGGCATATACACTACACCCCGGGTGCTCTGCTGCACCACAGCCCCACCGTCTACGCGCTACAGAGGACCCCGGAGAATGAACGGAAAAATAGAGTGGAGCGAGAAAAAAAAAAACGGAAAGAGAAGCTCGTAGCCGTGTTCTCCTTTTCTTATCATTATTTGATGCGTTATTCTCGTAATATAAAATTTCCGAATCATGAAAAATATTTTCTCAGCTAACCATGTTGAAGTTTTAACGATAAGATACGTCAGATTGAGACAACTCATAAAACTAATCCGCATTGAGTCGTATTACGTTATTTTTTTTTTTTAATGCGAAGACTAAATTTAAAAATAATGCAAATAAAGTCTTGCACTTTTCATTTTTAATGAAATCTTTTTTACATCTAATGCCCGAAGTTTGCGTGAAATCTATAATTTTCAAAATCTTAAACAAAATAGGGTAGACGTACGATCACTGTACCGTTTGTGGCCACTTAGCATTTCCTTTGAATTTCTTAAAGTTTCAAAAGTGATTGTTCACTTCATCGAGCGTAATATTTTGATATTCAAGATGTTTCCGCACCAATATTGATTGCTTTATTGAATATCTGCTAATTTATTTCAACGAAATATGACGAAATGTGTCAACGCTGATCGGTTTGTGTAGTTTTCTTGTCGGAAGTGTTAAGGAATCCCGAGGTAAAAAGACTACGCGGTTTCTCATTGTATCTAAAGTCATTCCGCCCCACGAAAAATTTACCTATATTTGATTAGTTAAAAAGCTCATTTCGCGGGTTGGAATCACAAAAAAACAAACATATCAGCTAAAATATCTAAAAAATACGCGGTGGCCAAAAGTGATACATTCAAATGCTATTGTTGTATTTGTGGCCAGCTTATGGCCAATCCCAATTCAAAGCTTGGTGGCCACAACTGGTACTTCGGATGATAAAAAGTAATACAATTGTGGCCACAAATGATGAAAATGACAGCTATAAGATAATTTGCTATATTTTCTTATTTATCATGATCAGAAAAGGTCTTAAATGATAACAATTCGATTCTGCGTACCTTTTAGGTTACATCGATCACTTTTTCAATTCTGAATTCGCATTAATGTAATGAACATCATCTCAAACAAAGGTGCACCGCACTACAAAGTACTGTGGTGTGTACTGTGGTACACCCCACAACTAAAGGTGCACTGCGGTGCACGAGAATTTTCAACTCGGCGCATAGCTAGAGAAATCCGATATTTTTCATTCATTTTGGAAATATTTAAAATACTCTCGCATGAATATCTCGAAGGGAAAAATAATTTTTTCTTTTTCCACCATAAACTAGCTTCGTTTGCGAGAAAGGGAAATTCATGTAATATGATTCTCGAGAAATTACACGTACGAGCGAGTGGTGCGATGCTGGTTTATTATAGACGAGTTTATACGAAAACCCTCGCGGAATATCGCGTTACGTGAATTCTGCCAGAGGGCGGATAACAGATAGCGCAGCAGAGGGCGGATTGAGAGTGTTTCGATGCTCAACGGGCTGAAAACGCAGAGCATCGAAGTACAACATAGCTCAATGGGTTCGATGAGCACACACAGGTTAGAACCTCAACCTCTCTCCTCCCTCCCGCCCTTCTGTGCCCATCTGCGATCCCGTGGCTTGAACCTCAACTGCGTTTGGTAATATGAGAAGCTCTCTCTCTCTCTCTCTCTCTCTCTCATGATTGTGGGTTTTTTCGTCGGGGGCGCACAGCCTATATCAGCAGGTATAACGTGCGTGCGATATGGCAAGCAACGCATGTAGAGCGGCAAAGGTGCAAAGATGAGAAATTATCAACATACAAATCGGCAAAGTACGTTTCATAAAGGTCATTGGCCTTTGTGAAACGTATATGGGGCGTTGAAAAATTTTGGATTTTAATCTAGCGAAGAAAAATGAAAGTACAAAAAAACAATGAAACCTTATACTTTTTATCTTAATCGATGTCGGTCATGCGTATTAATTCAATTTTTATAACGAGGCAATAACCAAATTTTCCGCTATAAGCCACGATAATGAAGCCGCGAAGCGCTTATAATCGTTCACTCATTGCTGTACTTGCCGTATATATATATGAGAGTTATAATGTACCGTCATTATCATATCAAGAGCAACGACGAAGATCGATCGTTTTGCAAAAGTGGGTGGCGAATATGCCTGTGCCACCTGGTCGCCGTACAATTTGCAATTTTACAGGTCACTCTCGTTCTCGACCTCTCCATCGCCAATGTTGTTGCCCTCCCGGCAACGATGAGTTACATAATTAATGAAACATTTTTATAGAATGAATATGAAAGGACGGTAATGAACGCATTAATATTTCCGCGGAGAATTCGGAGCGAGAGAGAAAAGAGAGGAAAAGAAAAAAAAACGACGAGAACGCGGAGAGTACATAATGGTGAGTACACATTGGGATATCCGCGCGGACCGGAATGTACGCGTACGCTCTGACGTCAGCCATAAGATTTTACCGGGCGGAACGTACGCGTGTAGCTCCAAACCTCCGCGTACTCTGAGCCAATGTGGACTCTCCATGAGAGCGACCCACGAGTCCTGCGTGTTCAATATACGCGCTGCCCGCGCGTAAACGAAGGAGCAAGAGTTGAATCGGTGAACCGCATTAATTCTTTTGCACACATTTGGTATGTGCCCGACGCAATGATTACAAGTGCGAAAATAGAGCTTTCCTATAAATATACATATATGCTATAAAAATCGATTTGACGCACAGGAGTTGGCCTAGAAACGCGAAAATCAGATCGATAACTCTTTATGATGGATTCATGTGGATTTAATAATACCTCCTGTCAACTGTGAATGTACATTTTTATTAAGAATATATTAAAGATAGTTGAATTTTTCATTTTCGAACTGAAAATATTACCTTTTTAACATTTTATGAAAAAAAAAAAACGAAACGTTATTCACAATAGTGACCGTTAGAATTTGTAATCAACACTTACAATTTCACATTAAATCAATATTAGGCCTGGCCAAAAAACTAAATGTATTTTTGATTTCGTCCAAAACAAAACTCGGAACGTTAGTGACCCAACAATGATCCTGTAATAACTTTTGAGCTCCGTCGAATAATTTCAAGAGGTCGCGCATCGAGTCTCAATTTTTCCCATTTAAACGTAAAACTTTTTTTTTTTTTTTTTTTTTGACACTTCAGAGCTCATTGAATTTTTTTCTGGGCAATCGCCCGGGCAGTCCGAATTACTGTGAGACTTTAATTATTATGTTGAACATATATTTTAACGGCAGATTAACGTTTTTTCTCCCCATAACTGGGTTTTATGAGATGAAAAATAGTCGAATTACATTTTTACGGTTTCTACGGCGATTATCTCTGAAACCATTGAATTGAGCAAAAAATGTTACGATACCTATTTTGTAGTTCATAAAATTTTCTACAAAAAAGCTCTCACGTAAAATTACTCTCAGACTCTTAGTTTCGGAGATATTCCGAAAATAATCATAATCAATCAGGAAATATGAGTAAAAAATGTATTTGTTGATTATGTTTATTTTCTGAACAGATTCGAAACTGAGAGGCTGACAGTAATTTTACATGAAAGCTTTTTTGGAGAAAATTTTATGAACTACAAAAAGGGTCCCTTAATATTTTCCGCTCAACTCAATGGTTTCAGAGATAATCGCCGTAGAAACCGTAAAAACGTTATTCGACTATTTTTCATCTCATAAAACCTAATTATAAGAAAAAAAAAAAAAATTAATCCGCGGTTAAAATATATGTTTAACATATAATTGAGACCTTAAAGCCATTCGGACTGCCCGCGATTGCCCAGAAAATTCTCAATGAGCTCTGAAGGATCAAAAAAACAATTTTTACGTGTTAATTGAATGGGAAAAATTGCGACCCGATGCGCGACTTCTTCGAATTATATTCGATGGAGCTCAAGTTTTTACGGGATCATTATTAGATCAAATACTCACGTTTCAAGTTTTTTTGGACGAAATCAAAAATACATTTTTTTTTCTGACCAGGCCTAATGAATATTCAAGAATGGGAGAGATTCAGCTGTGTCAAAAGACCGAACAGTAGCCAATCCTTAAACGTGAAATAATACGGGAACGCAGAGATATAATGTGCCGTCCACATTGGCAATGATGAACAAAAAAGTACGAGAAAACCCGATTATTGTCATTGACATTGATTATTTTCGATAATAAAGAAAATTTCAAAATTTCATTGAATATTATGTCAGTTGAAAGAGGTGCAATGTTCTCGGCCAGCGACCGACGAATGAATATGTTACATACGGAGTAGCGAAAACAATGTGGAAAATGGTGAAGGGATAATGCTGGTAGAGCGTAGAGCGCAAATCGTGAAAGGACGTATATGAAAACAGCAAGCTGGCCCCGTTCCTGACTTTGCCCATTTAGTACATATATGCAAGCACAGGCGAAGCGAGATGCCGGGTTGCCTGAGCTTGGCGGATACGAAATGTCGGCCGGCAGGCTAGAGTCATTGTGCGGTTATCTTTTTGGAGCACCTATATAGTGGAAAATGTGGCATGGTGTGAAGGAAAGAGAGACTCTCTGATAATATAGGTACGGAAATATACTCCCTCGAGTGTACATTATACGGCCATGTGTATAGGTGTAAACCGTTGTACACGTATACGACCGTAACAAGGAAAATTGCGAGATACGGTCGGTGCCGTAAAGCGTTTCAGCAACGTATCGAGTATATACATAAATGTGTGTGTGTGTGTGTTTCGTGTAGAAACGTTGTTAACACCTTTGCTGATTAATTATAATTTCAATACTGGAACAGTCGAAGTTCAATAAGATTTGTCTGCAATCTTTTTGACTGGGTCTTCTTTCGATCTCCAAGGCAGTTCTCTCGCGAGCCTGATTTTTTAAACTATACTTTTATTATATTCTATAAAATTTCTATGAAATACAAAAAGAGAAATTTTCTACACAATTATAACGCGCTCGCACTTATGCCAAATTAATGAACCCAAGACAACAGACTAAGCAATGATTTTTTATAGAAGAGAAATCATTGAATTTCTACTCAACGTCATGTTTCATGATGCCATAAATCGCTGTTTTACGAATAAACTTGGGAAATAATCGTGAAGACAATTCGCGAATGAAAAAGTGGATAGATCTCTCTCGTGCGCCAATAGAATAGTGAATCCAAGACGAAGTGGATGAATTGAAACGTGTGATAAACCGACTGAGAGAAGGATCGAAACGCGCGTTGAGCAGTGTAGTATCATTCGCGGACTAAACGAACCATCTCGAGGACTCGAAAGAAAAGGGAGAGAAAAGGATATCCCGAGCTTCGAGGGGATTCCCTCAAACGCGCCCTTGTGCTTCTCGGTGATAAAGCTCTTATCTCGTACGAGATAAATGGTAAATACCACGTCGTTTTAGCAGCCTGTGCGCGACACGGTGGAGAAACATATTCCGAGAGGGTGCAAGAAAAAAGGCCATAGAACATAAGGCTTTATTAAGGGTTCTCGAATACGCGACTTTTCGTTTTTCATTCTCAATCTATATGGACGCGCACCCTCTCTCGGCCTGTATCCGATCATCCCGACATAACCTCTGCTGTAATATGCAAAGTCTATATTGCTCCCTCTTAATCTGTATATACCCATCGGATTTAACGACTATGCAGGAATTATTCCTCGTAGTTCCTATTTATCCAATCTTAATCTATGTGTGATCCAAAATAACAATTCAAAGGGCAAAGCATTCGGTGAGATCACATTATATTTTTCGTTTGGCTTAATTCAAAATTTTCCGAAAGTTCCTTGGTCATTTACACATTGTTTGCCGCGCGAGAAGAAAAAATAGAAAAACACTTTGGAGAATATTTCTGCTTGCTCTGTGCATTTTAGAGAAATATTTATTCAGTAATACGATGAAGCTACTTGATGATAATCGAGTCATGAAAAACTTGCAATATAACAGGAAGAAAAAAGAAGAAAAAAAAAACCAATTACTCTAGTCTTTCCGCAAAACGAGATTCTTCCTCCTCGTATATAGCGGAGATTCGGATCAATTTTCGATGCGAGATCCCATACGTATTTTAATATATTTTCCCGCTGAGCCTCCCATGCCGAGGAAAATTGGATCTTGACTTGCTTCAAAGAGGAAAAAGAGATTCGAATCGAAAATCTTTATTCTATTAACAATTTTTTTTTTTTCTCCCAGTTCGTAGGGTAGAGGGATGATTCGGTTTTCTCGTACGGGGATATAAGAGATCATGGTGGGACGAACGATGTCGCGAGTGTATGGAGAAAATGCGAAGGAGGAGAATGGGGGCGGGGGGATCAGGGCATAGCCTTTCCTGGGGCGATTTACGCCACAAAGTTCTCGCGAGTATAAAAGCAGGAAGCTCGGAATCGTTTATCACGCTCCGGGGCTAATAGATAACACACGCCTTATGCGTGCGTTCGGAGCAAAGTCCGCGACTCAGGGTACAAACGTTCGGCTATCGGGGGATCCGGATCGGCTTGCAAACAGTTCACTTCGCTGCCGTGCGTGTCGTATATATATATATACGGAACGTATCGCGTGAGCAAAAGTTCTACAAGGGATCGCTTGCATTATATATATATCATATGTATATACAGGCTCACGAGCCGAGCAAGTTTCGCACGATTGAGGATACAAGAATTCCAAAGATTAAAAAAAAAAAAAACATAGCTTTTTGACAATGCAGAAAGAGGAGCAATTATTTTTCGGAAGTATGAAAATTCATTATCAAATTTTGAATGATTTTTGTTACGATGACGTGAAATATATACATGTGGGTAGCGGGAACTTTGTCTGAAAATGTCGACCGTTTTGAAATGACAATGAAAAAGATTTTTTTTTTTTTAACCAATCGCAATATTGGACACCGCTTTAAATTGAATCGTACTTATCCGTCTCACGACCTATCTCAAAAAAATTCGCCAGAGACTTCGATAATGATCGCATCCACAATTGCGATTGTCCTCCCGTACGAAAAATAACTTACGGATCTCAAGTGCTCATGGAGTGAATATATATATATATATATATATATATATATATATATATAAGTTAGAGAAGAAGAGGGCTTTGCCATTCACCTCGGAAATACATCACGTAGAGTCGAGTAATCGAATCGGGCGCGAACGTACGAAATCGAGTCGTATCCCATATAGCAAGGCTGTGTCAGGGAACTTCTCTCTCTCTCTCTCTCTCTCTCTCTCTCTCTCTCTCTCTCTCTCTCTCTCTCTCTCTCTCTCTCTCTCTCGCAGTCACCGGCATTTTCCTCGAGCCAACGAAGGAAAGGATCTCCTTTTAGCTTCTCTCTTTTCGTTCTATGCATGCCCACCTGCTGACTTTATTCAGCGACGGAAAAAAGATGGAATTCTTTCCTCGTTTCGCCCACCTTAACCTTTTTTCCGATCGTCTCTCGTGTCTTTCTCTCGTTCTCTCTGTATCAACCTCATCACGCCCTCTTGCCCCTCCATAGGAGCCAATGGAATTTCCGTTACAAATCGAGGAAATCTGTTACGCCACTGACGGATCCTAACTCGGTTTCACCCACAGAGAGACTCTTCGGTATTTCACGGCGAAGATTCAACCGGGCGAATAAGTTAATCGATCCTGAGAAGATCGTCGACCCTCTCTCTCTTATCTGTCTTTCGTGATACGGAATCCTTCTGATTTACAATTCAGAAGAATTTACGATAAATTGTGAGAACTCTTCGGTCAACCGGAATAATCCTGCGCGCGCACGCACACACGCACACGCACGAGCGGAATTTTCGATCTCGTCATGAGTTCGCGAAGACCCCTTTTGCATGCTTACATATCGATTTCGTCAATCTCATTGTTCGGGTCTCACGCAGCTAAAAATGCGACTCGGTTAAAAAAAAAAAGAAAATCTGCCATTCAAAGTTTTCTATGCAATTTTCGCGAAACATGGGCAATGCGAAAGGCTGCGAAAACAGAGAAAACTCATAGGGTCTTTATGATGGTGATCTCGAAGATGGAGACAGAACGCTATTTGTCTAATCATTTGTATCGATCGACAAAAAAATTTTAATGACAATAAAGACTCGATTTAGCTATTTCGGTCGCTAATTATTATGATCATAGGATCCATTGGGAATCAACGCGGAGGTGGGGCCTATCCAATATGGCCTCTCGTATCCAGTTCGTTGCCCAGTAACCAGCTCTAGTTAGCATGGGGCAGCATAGGGAACAGTTTTAAACATTGGATTATCGCATATTTTTCGGCAAAATGTGAATTTTTGTAATAAGATTTGACAATGCGGGGTTCATTACCGTTGAGGATTATGCGTGGATAGAATCCACTGAGAAAATTGGATACGGATCAAAGTGATTATCGCCATAAGGATACAATTAACCCCTACATGACATCTCATGTTTAACCTCAAAATCTTAAAAAAAATTCCCGTCACTCTTCGGCTAAATAAATGCGTCCAAACAATAAATTATTAATTAAAATATCAAGCTATCGCATGAAAAATGTTTTATTTATAAATTATCGTCCATATTTCAGAAGTTATGAAATTGAAAGTCACGTCGCTTGTGTTCACATGACATAAATAAAACGAATTATTCATATTCTGCGTGCGTTGAAAATCTCATGCTCTCGCACCAAAAATATCGACTATTCCTTCTCGATCTCTGTTTATGATTCATTTCTTGTAATAAAGCAGCAGATTTTGAATTATTCTTAAAAAGTGACGAATTCGCATGGTAATCATCGGGCAGCGACAGGCGTCGAGCAGTTAGGTATTTTGCCGCCAGAGGTCAGGGTGAGATTTGTGAGTTCCCAGTAACGGTTGAATATAAATCGAATATTTAATTATTGTTGAATATTTTTTAAAAATGGCATGCGTGCTTTGCGCTTTTTGCTTTGTGAGCTCGTCGTCAGCTATATATATATCGGAAGTATATACGGACACAACCAAAACTCCGTTCACGACTCACGACATTGAACAATTTTTCATCGAAAAATTATATATTGATCAGCCCGATATGGAGTAATCTATGGAAATTTTGTAATAAATATTTTTTTTAAATGTGGATATGTCGGCAATGACTTTGACCCGAGACGAAATACAAATATGTGTCATGAAGCAGGATGCGATGCAAAACAGAGAGAGGGGGGGGAGAGGGAGGAAGGCTTTAATGTTATTTCACGCGAGCGAAACGCCGATCTCGCCACAATTTCCGGAGTCGAAGCTCTTCACCTCTCTTCGTCCTCATCTCTCTCTCTGTTCTCTTTTGCATCTCCACCTATGTGCCATCGGTTGATGCTGCGCACGAACCATAGTCTCGAACGTTCGCATTGTCTATCGCTTCTATAGCGTCTGTAGCATAAGAATTTACGTCGATACTCTCTATGTTCACCAGCCCTCCGGAACTACCGCAAATGCCGGAGGGTAAATCCATCTTGCTTGCACATTCTCTCTCTCTCTCTCTCTCCTCTCTCTCTCTCTCTTCTCTCGCTCTCTCTCTTCTCTCTCTCTCTCTCTCTCCTCTCTCTCTCTCTCTCTATTTTCCACCATCTACATTCTCATGAGATCGGTCGACCAACTCCCTTCGCCTCACTACTTGCTTTAAGCTCATTCGCAAGTACACATACACGAGTCTCGAAATACGATGAACATTGGCATGAAACCGCGCGCACGTCGCGCGTGCGAGCGAGCGAGAAAGGTAGAACAAGAGGAGGAGGAGGATGAGAAGGAGGAGGAGGAAAGAGATGCTGGGAAAAGCAAAGAGAGTTTCGAACTAGGACGAGTCGAAGATGCGATAAGAGGCACAACACACATGCCGAGAGAGTGGAAAAAGAGGCACCGCGGCAGACAGACAGGGATGGTAGGAGAAAGAGAACGTATATGGAACGAATATGAGCATGGACAAAACACCAGGAAATTCCTGTGAAAAGATGGGCTGGTCGGGAAGCTTCAGAGATGGAAAGCACAGCAGTACATTTTCAATGGATTTTCCATTCCCCGTTATAACAATACAACAATATAATACGCTATAATGGTTTAGAAAGTGAGCGTCCCAGATTTGCATTCGCGTGTAAAACAAATAATTTTATATTCGCTTTTTTTTTTTTTGTTCGCGGATACGTAAAAATTTCGTGCCGAGAAAATTTCAGAGACGAATGAAAGATGCTGAACGAGAGAGAAAAGAAAAATACTCTACGAGAATACGCTTTTATAATTGCATTGAACATCTCGAATTGTACATCGACAAATGCGTCGTTGAATGACGACAAAATTTATCCTCTATACGCGGCCTCGAATCGTGCATGAGGAATATACTTGAATCAATTATATTTGGCTTTGGTTCGTGGATATGAATCTTCAACAAAGGATATATATATATATATTTGTACAAAGAATGGCAAAATAATGGCAAAAATACAATACGTCTTGTAACGGGGTTAAAAATTTAACGACTCAATAATAACGAACTAATTTCATTCGAGAGGCTTTAGCAGCACGGCAGGCAGAGTATTCAGATCATAAAAATTGTTATTACAATTTTTCGAAAGAGGAAACTGTTCTAGTATTAATGACAGGGAATCAGACCTAAGCATATTTACTTGACATGAAAAAACAAGCGAATTATCGATGCACAGAGAGATATTCTGGTTTATGGCGATGATCTAGAAAATGCACCCTTTTCGTGCAGTGTGATTGAAAGAATAATTTGTAAAATCGGTTCAATTTCGATGAATTGCCATACACGTAACTGACAAAACCGATAAAATCGCGGATGTGTTCGCGGTGTGAAAGGAAAACGATCTCAATCACATTTATGTTCAACAATCAGGCCACTGTGCAATTTGGTAAAAAAAAAAAAAGCAACGAACCGTACTCGAATCAATTTTACGAATCTAGGATATATCGATAATTTTGTTTCTGAATCCGTCGTGTCGATGCGATGCATTGAGATAAGGAAAATAAAAAAAAAATGTATGTAACTCAAAATGTGTAACAAGAGAAACCATCACCGCGCGATATGTCTTTATGTTTGTCCCTCGCGATTTCATCGTAGAATTCCGTCGGTCAATCATCCAAAATTAAATTCGATCAAAAGTTAAACGACATTACGACCGTTCGAGTCTAGCTCGCTGTTATAATTTTGATGATTTGGGACACGCGAAACGCCCGTCTTGTAGTCCCTAAACATAATATTACTCGAGACTTCAACGTATAATAATAAACGTGTCGTTAATTCTCGATGAGCGATTGGGAGCCGCGGGAAGTTGAGTTACCTTTGTCTCCTCCTCCCCCGAACTTCTCTCTCTCTCTCTCTCTCTCTCTCTCCCTCTCGTTTGCCATGTATACAAGTGCGAGGAAGGAATACCCATCGGAGTTAAGAGAGAGAGAGAGAGAGGGGAAATTCACTCGATTAGTTTGAAATTCATGGGAACCATGGACGCGTACGAGTCCTGAGGGTACTTTAGGGTGGCAAGGATGCTCCGCATCATGCCACGTTATAGCAAGAGGGACTAGAAGGGATACGCGAGAGGTACGAGAATATCGGCTAGAGATGCCGCAGCCTAACAAGCCTGCAACGAATATTTCAGAGGACCTTTACGTGCTCGTGAGATTTGCAGTTTGCCCGCGAGGCAATAGAGCGCACGGAAAACACACCCCGGGAAATCGAGTGTGGCGTCTTCGACAGAGATATTTCGACTATCAGGTGGATTAGTCCTCGATGAGAGAGAGAAAGAGAGAGAGAGAGAGAGAGAGAGAGAGAGAGAGAGAGAGAGAGAGAGAGAGAGAGAGAGAGAGAGAGATAGAGAGAGAGAGAGAGAGAGAGAGAGAGAGAGAGAGAGAGAGAGAGAGAGAGAGAGAGAGAGAGAGAGAGAGAGAGAGAGAGAGAGAGAGAGAGATTACTTGAATCTAGTAAACTGTTAAGTTTCCAGCAAATCGCGGACGTGGAAGGATTTGAAGGTGGTGCAAGGCTGGAAGATGATACAAGGCGTTGTCGAGAGCTTTCCTTCAAGATCCTTCGAAACTAACGCGTATCGTGTTTGGCATAGAAATTCTATTAGCGGAAAGCCTATCTGCATCAATCTCGTTATCTTTGAGCTTCGCGATTCTCGTCTTGTACCTCGTCTTGCGTTTAAGACAATTGATATTCGAATATGATAATAATAATAATAACTAATTATCCTGTTATCTATATATATATATGTGCACGCGTTTGTGTGTGTGTATGGGTGTATTTGCGTCACAGCAACATACCAAAACGAGTAAATTGGTAATAGCTGCTTCATATATAGTTTCACGTCTATTTAAGTGATTCGGCTTACCCGAGGCAGAAACGTGCTCGTCGGCAGAGCTGGTTGCAGAAATTCACCCATAGGAACACTCACCTGCAACAAACATTATGATTTACAATATCACACACTCCGAGAGTTTGCTCTCATTTTGTTATTGTACTATATCGGTATTACATAACCGGATTTTCGGGCGCTCGATTTATTTCAGTATATCTATGCGAGAGTTTGTCATTGTCTATTTATAAATATCTCAAGTGTCCGAAAGAGTGCTGTTATGCGTGAATACGACATCCGTCGCCGTCACGGTAAACATGAACTTTATCATTACGAAGAGACGCGTGGCAGCGTCTCCATATGTATTCTACGACGTGGGCTCGATCGCCGTCACACTCTTATATGCATCAAATATGGGATACTTTTTCGAAAGTTTACATTACCAATATACGATATCCCATGGGGGGAAAAAAAATATATTCATGCATCCGACATACGGAGAATTTTCTCATCCAATTCTGCACGTTTCCATCGTCAGATAAATAGTAAAAAAAAGAAAGAACCAAAAAAGAAGTCAAGGACTCAATATCCGCGGTAGTCAAAGTCGAGAGGGCGATCCACGGGTCTCCGACCTTAACCGCAATCTTTTTTTTTCTTTTCGCCATATACTCCATTCTTCCATCTGCCGGCACATATGTGTCCCTTGGAGGTATACGCGATCCAACGACTCTTTAGTGTCTCGTTCAATGAATACGTGAGATGAGAGAACAACGTCGTCGAGTTAACCAATATGGCATAGAGTGAAAAAGGGAGTTCCACGAGGGGACAGGAGAGGGCCATAATACGGTCGACCCCATCAATTACCATCCCTCGATAACACGAAAGGAGCGATTACATGACGTTCTAACTGCCGGGTCTGTTTTCCATATTCTATACTGATAACATCGTTTTTCTTTTTCGCCTTTTATTTTTTTACCGACTTAATTTTTCGTATGCGAAATGAGGGAAAAAAAACACGCGAATAATAACAAATCAACCGATATTACATAAATATCTGAGTGGATGTGTCATCGTGTTTCACAGTCATCGAGAGACATCGAAAGCACATTTGAGTTTAATCGTTAATCGGTTTCTATTATAAAATTACGCAAATTACATTAAATGTAATATTACATTAAATTAAATATTAAATTACATCAAAATATACTGTCACAGACGTAAGTGGACGACGCTTGGAGAGCGCGCTTCGACTAACCCAATGAAATTAATCGTATCCAATTGAATGATTCATATCATTTAAATATTCATATATTCATATTCATATATTACATATTCAAATATGGATATGGCTTTCATATTTAGTGATATTTATATTCAAATTATTCAAATGTATCCAATGAAGAGTACATAATATAACGAGTGAGTGGCGGCAACAGCAAAAAGAGTTGACGAAGCTTTTTGAGCACGAGTTCATGCGGGTGGAGTAAAGTCAATTGCGTTTTTAATAGAAATATATACAATAACAAATATTGATTTGAAAATGAAGCGTGTCACCTAACGCGTTGTTCCACCCCTGGGTAAAATTTATCTGACGTATAAACTCCGTGCACCTTTACATTGTTCATACCCGGTAGAGGTAGATAAATTTGACATTCGGGATTCTATGCCAGTAATTCGAAAGATTTTATCATGCAGACTCGTGAAAATTCACCCGACATACACGACACACTTTTATACAAAAGTTTCGTTACATTGTCCGACTTACCAATCAGAAATCCTGATGAAACAATTAGAGAAAAAAAATTGACATTCTTATGTTTTTTTTTTCCCTCTTACTGCATTGTATGGAATTAAATTTTATGGACAATAACGAACTTCAGCGTCGACATGGGATAAACTACATTTTCATCGAGAACGAAATATAAACAGAGAGAAAGAAAAAAATAGAGCGAAAGAGAGAGGATAATATTAATATAAATTGCAGCTAAAACTCGATATATTCGAGGGGCTTGAAACGATTGGACGGATTGTAAGGGGTAGCACGAAATCGTGATGGTCGAGGATTGCGTGATACGAAAGGATATAGGGAACGCGGCGACGGGGCACAAGAGCCAAGCTCGATTTTACGCAAAACAGGGCTGCCACCAAAGTTATCGTGTCCTCGTAAATCAAGAAATTGTACATAAAACAGCCCTACACGTTTCCATTTTCTCGCTCGAGTGAACGCGTGCGTAACAGATTTATGCCTCAACGTATATACTCGGTTTATACGACTCTCCGAATTTCTAGGGTTGCACGACAAACGTTTCAGTCGAACCGTAAAACGTTCCGGGGTTTTTGAAGAATCATATTCGACTGAATACCCGGAACCATGACGAGTCGTAAAATTCGAAAAAAAAAAAAAAAAACCATGTAGAATAATTATCCATCGAAGCAATTGTAAATAAATTTTATGTGACTTTTTTTTTATTATTTGCGATAAAAAAATTCATTTTTATGCATTATTGTAGTTTGTCTTTTTATTAATTTTTTTTTACGATAGTCATACGAGGCATTTCATGCTAATTCAGTCGTTTAATTTTCTGAATATTATTTTCATTCGAATTATCCTTCATTTATTCTTTGACAAGCGTTATTTGCTGGGATAATACTTTGTTTATCGAATATTCGTTGAATTCAAGATAGACTACTCAGAGAGATATGGAAAGGATAGTGTATCGCCAGGCTCGCAATATTGTTTCTTTTTCCATCAACTTTACACCTAACTTTGCACACTTCTTGATAAACACATCTTTCTTTTCTCGAAACTTCTGATAGAATTTCATCGGTTCAGCGCCTTGCGCGATATCTTCGCGGATCTCTTGAACGAGCCTTAAAGTTTCAGGCATATTCCGTAGCTATTGTTCCTGACGGGACGCCTGGGCTAGGATGAACGATAGACGAAAGTTTCAGTGCCGAGAATCTCTCTCGCTGCTGCTCATCCTTTTGCTCGCTTTTTCATGTCTCACTATACACACACACACATTCTCTCTCAGCCTCGTATCTGGACCAATTTGCGTCTACCAAAACGACGAACGCGCACTCGTTACACGCCATTGTTCGCCTCTCCTGATCCAGTCGACTGTGCTCTCTCTCTCTCTCTCTCTCTCTCTCTCTCTCTCTCTCTCTCTCTCTCTCTCTCTCTCTCTTTCTCTCTCTGCTCACTCTCGCTTCTCTACCTTCTTTCCCGTTTACCGGTTGTATTCTTCATCCCCAGCGTTCCACTTGACTCTCTCTCTCTCTCTCTCTCTCTCTTACTCACTCCTTCTCTCTTGTCTTCACTCTCGTTCACGGTCGTCGTCTTTTTCTGATTATATCCCCGACGTTCATACAAAGTTGTCCTTTTTCCCGGTTCTCCCGCGTTTTCTTATTTCCCCTTTGTTAGAACGGTTGATGCATACATGGACAGTATATGCATACGTATATACGCAATAAGGCTTCGCGTTGAACTCTTGACACGATAATTTTTTACCCTTTCTTAATTCTTTTTCCAACGAAACTATTTGCTAGGAAGATTCATGTCGTTTGAATATAAATTACAGAAAAAAATTGTCTGGAGTAATTTTCTAACTAAATAATTATCATGTTCATTGGACAATTTTTTTTTTCAAATCAGTGTGCAGTAGATATATATATACTATCAATCAGTGCGCAGTAGATATATTTACTAATCATTTTTTTTTTTTTCACAATACGTATACTTTGTCGCAAAGCCATTTCAAGTGCTTATCTCATTATTATCCTTTTCTTAAAATTCGCATGAGTAAAAAAAGTGCCTCTTCTTGATTTCATGGCTTGAACAACACTGGCGTTGCTGGCAGGTTTACTGCTGCGAACCGCCATTGTCACCACAGCTAGAAGAGACTTGCGACGTGTATACTATGCACGTTTCAACCCTCTTATACGTGTACATATACATAAAACCCATTTTAGCACATTAATTAGTGACCCTGAGCTACATGATCTAAGCGACTCACGTATACCCGACGCTACTTACACTCCCTTCACCCTTTTCACTCACTCACTCTCTGTCTCTCTTTCTCTCTCTTTCTCTCTCTCTCTCTATAGTGAGTATTATTACGTAGAACCAGTAGAGAAGAGAGTACTTGGACGGCTGTGTATCCATTTTCAAGGGATATAATGACACCATTTTATAACCTCGATGAGAAGAAGAGACTTCCTCTTGCACAACTTCCGGACCAGGGAGCAATATATATATATGTTTAAGGTACGCTTCTACAATCAGAAACATTCCAACCTCGTTTTATCGCTACAATCAGAAACATTCCAACCTCGTTTTATCTCGAAATTCCAATAAATATTTATTCGTACCTTTTTTAATTCGGCACTAATTATTTTACAAAAGCAGCTTACGAACGCGCAACTCACAAAAATTGCATTGAATTTTTCTTTTTAATCATTCCCAAATTTGTAAAGCGGCCATAGCGAAGAAAAGTCGTCGCATTAAAAATTATTCCTAAGAATCTACGATGAGGAATATAAAACCATGAAAAACTGACAGAGAATCGTAAAGAATTTTAAAAAAAAGAAAGGAGCAGAATGTACGATAGCGAAATTCTAACGTAACTGGTGTACCTATAAAAGGCCACTGATGAAAAAAAAAAAATACAGTAGGTCAAAGAAAAGAGAAATCGAAATAGTATTTGTCCGATCGGAACTTTTCGGGGGAGAGAGAGAGAGAGAGAGAGAGATGAGGATCTCGTTGCCAGTATTGCAGTATATTCTCTTTCGTTCTCGACTTTCACGAGAGAGTCGAGCATTGAGCTGAGCAAAGGATGAAGCACAGGGTGGAAGTTGCGGGGCTCATGTGAAAGGAGTAATTTCCCGCGAGGAACGGAGTCAAGAGTTCGCGGTACAGGGGTAGTGGTAACCTGACTCGCGTAAAGGATATTAGGGAACGACGAATGCGAGAGCGCTAGACGAAAGCGGAGGTAATACGATGAAAAAGTATATTATATGCGTGTGTGTAAATAACCGAGAGTATATATGTATAATAGTGCCGTATAGAGGATGAGGTCTTATCGGTGGAGCTATTATGTAATAAGGTCTCCGTGCGTTTCAAATTTCACGATGAATGAGTGAGAAAAGGGGAAGGTTTTCACGTGAATAGATATATGGTCGGAGATGAGAAAATTTGTCATGTCGTAGCAAAAAACAGAATTCTGCGTGAGTTTTTTTTTACTCTATGGAACGAAGAAGAAGAAGAAGAAGCTGATGGGGAAGTTGGCCGTTGGATGTGTTCTGAGAATTCATATGGCTCAAGATGCTTTCTATTTGTGTAACAAGAGTATATGCGACAATGGCCTATTTCGTTTTCGCATCAATGCCTTTCATATATAGCTGAGAGAGGAACGGATAAGCCTTCCGGCTGAAAGTTGCAGCCGGAGCTGATTGAATTCGCGCAGTAATCTCGTGCGATACTTTTTTTTTCTTTCCTTTCCGAAATCACGTGACTCATGCGAGTTATGTACTTCGACTCGCGGATGCAAATAGCAGGAATGGGCAAAGTTCGAATGAAGAATCATATTCGAAATCAATTTTCAGCTAAAAATGGATGATTCGAATATATGACCGACGTTCTAGGGTACTGTATCTAAAAAAAAAAAAAAAACTAGGGTAGACGTACCAGTTGTGACCACTTTAAGCATTTTCGAACATTCATTTACGAACAGTGTTCACATTATTGCAAATTCAGAATTGAAAAAGTGATCGATTTAATCTAAAAGGTACACAGAATCGAATTATTATGATTTAAAACCTTTTCTGATCATGATAAATAAGAAAATAATAAATTATCATGTAGCTGTCATTTTCACCATTTGTGGCCACAATTGTATTACTTTTTATCATCCGAAGTACCAGTTGTAGCCACCAAGCATTGAATTGGGATTGGCCATAAGCTGGCCACAAATACAACAATAGCATTTGAATGTATCACTTTTTGGCCACCGCATATTTTTCAGGTATTTTGGCTGATATGTCAGTTTTTTGTGATTCCAGCCCGTAAAATGAGCTTTAACTGATAAAATATACATTTTACCTCGGGAGCCCTTAACACTTCTGACAAGAAAACTACACAATCCGCTCAGCGTTGACACATTTCGTCATATTTCGTTGAAATAAATTAGCAGATATTCAATAAAGCAATCTATATTGGTGCGAGAACATCGTAAATATCGAAATATTACGTTCGATAAAGTGAAGATAGCCTTGAAACTTTAAGAAATTCGAGGGAAATGCGGAGTGGCCACAAACGGTACACTGGGCACAACTGGTACATCTACCGATGTCAATGGAAATTCGTTTTTACGTGAGAAAAAAGGAAACCTGAGACCCGTTATAATAGGTGCTATTGTTGTTCAAACTTTTGTATACGTTTAAAAAATGTATTGGGCGCTCAATCGCTCAGAGCGGGAAACGTTATTGAAACTCAAATATGATGATCCACATTCGAACCAATTACTCTATTATATTTGAACCGAACAATTTTTCATATTTTTTGCCAAAATATTATACGACAGTGTGTGTGTGTGTGTGTGTGTGTGTGCGTGCTCCGAGTAATAATCGAGGATACAGATTATTTGCGTGGTATATTTGAAAATAACTTACAGCGGAGAAAAGAAAATAATGATCAAAAGTTAAATGGTGTTGGATAAAAGGGTTAACGCCACGACGAAGCGTCGTTCTCGCCTCACCCGCGTCATATACATGCGTGAATAATGACAATGTGGGCGAAAAATTTGAGCTCGATCTCCATTCAACGAGATACGGGGAGGGTATCACTGTCATCGTGTAGCTTCTAAAAAAGCATCAACAGCAACGAGAGAGCATACAACGCGCGTGGCTATATACTTGGCCGATATATTCAGGAACACGTAGCGGCTATTATGCAAGATGGGCTCGAACGATTGGAGACCGAGATACGACCGAGAATTTAAGCAAGGGCTGAGTTGGCATATTTTCAAGCTCGCCCGGGTATAAGTCGGATATAGGGATACAAAAGGTAGAGAAGAAGGTAACGGTTATTATCAGTGCAAGTAGCCATGAGTGAGCTTGCGATTCTTTGGCTCTATATCCCAATTCTTTTACACTCTCGTTCTTGCTCTCTCCGAAGATCTAAATCGTTGGACTCCCATATAACCATCTCAGACAGTGCACGGTCACATACAGATTTTGTTAATTCACTTTTTTTTAAGAGTAAAAATTGTACGATCGTTCAATTTTTTGTTGCAGTTAAATCCGAACTTGTAATGTTCTTTGAATAACTCGGTGTCAAGACACATATGCCGTATACTTGCGGGAGCCTTTTTTTTGCCTTTTATGGCGTACGAGCTCTACAATTTTTTTCCCTTCTTTTTGTCTCTGAATGCGTGAAAATGATGACGATTTCTATTTTGTCTATAATAACGTTTGAGAAGTAACGATAACGCTATCCCGTATCCTCATTTCTTCTCAACCTCATTACCGAGATTTAACGAGATCTGGAAGAGAGAGAAAGAGAGACAGAGAGCCAAAAACGTGACCATTTCTAGATTTTTCTTTCCGATTTTTCCATCTCCCTTGCGTACACACGTATCTCTCATTGCTTTACCCGTAGAGCGTGAGCGTTATACATCCTTTTATTTTTATTTTTTCATTCCTTTATACCTCGGCTCCTCTCTGTCTGCACTGTTTTCGCGCGTCTCGGTGTAATTTTTCTTGGTCGTTTTTTTTTTCTCGCTTTTTCCCCCAACTCTTCTCACGCTATAGTCATCTGGCAGCACGTGTCTATCCACGTAGAGGGGCATCATCGGTCTTTTTTTTTTTTCGTTTGTTTGTATCTTTCGTTAAACTCGTTTAGCCGCTGCGAGAGTTAGGGAGAAAAATAAACCGAACGGTTTTTAAAAGAATAACGAAAATAAAAAATGGACATGCTACGGCGTTTACACGCAATTGTAGAAAGATCACGCAGCTACAGAATAAGATCCGTTTCATTGGATTTTCTTTTCAAAATTATAAAACAAAATGCGGCTCATTAATCTGTTCCAGAACGCTCGATTATACACCCAATTAAAATGCAGTCGTAAAATTTTATTATTCCAATAATTATTGATGAAAAATTGTTACGACCGTAACAATTTGTCGATATTCTATCTCGGATGCAATAGCTTTAGAATTTGATGAATCTCGTTGGGTCGAAGGTCAAAAGGGGAAAAAAAAAATCGCTAGAAAATAGCGATTGAATCTGTGCAATTCAATGAACACTCCATTTATGGGGTCGGAAGTAAAAAAAAAAAGTGGTACACATGAAGCACGAAGAGCTTCAAGTGTGGTCAAACGAATATACCGGTTAGACACGAGTGCGGTTTGTGTGCATACATACGAGAAGAAAAATTTACAAGAGGGAGAGAGCGAGAGATGAAAAATGTTTCCAGCAAATAAAAATAATATTCCGTTCTGTGGGACATCCTGGAGGCGATTCCAACCGGGCTTTTGAGCGCGTGGTACGCGGTACCGTACGTGTTGGTCTCTTCGTGAGGCCAACTGCAGCGTTGCCAGAAAAGAGAGGGTTCTATATAGGCAGCGGTACGTGGACCGATTCGAACGTGACCAGGGCACTGTTGTACCTCAATGTGTTTGCCACACATATAGCGGTAAACGCAGAGAGGACCAAAAGAGAGAGAGAGAGAGAGAGAGAGAGACAGAGGTTTCCAGTGACTGAAAAAGAGATCTGCCAACCCCTGATCTCCCTTTCTTGTCCCGAGGACTTTGCTAAACTTGTATACATTCGCAACGAGCTCCAACCCCCACTTTTCTACAAACTTTTTCATTCGCAAATCGGACATTTAATTTTACACGTCTTAATTTTTCACAGATACGACGCAAGTACTGTGAGTTATATTTTGTATCAGAATTTTCGTGCAATTTTCGCAAACTTTGTGGTACTTTGTAATATTCATTCTTTTGCATACACCTTGTGGGATTTTTGCAACACAAAATTTTGCAAAAAAAAAACGAATCTTTAATTTTAGCGTCATTGTACGAATCTTGTAATACTTCAGGCATAAACTTAATCAGATAGTTTCGAGCAGCATTTTTTGATGCTACAATTTTCATAAAACTATCAAGCTGCAATCTAAACGGACAGTATAAACGGTAATATAATTATGCAGTGTTGGTGTATTACAAAACGGTAGCGAAAATTCAAAGCTACGAGAAGAACAAATGGAAAATATTATAAAACGCGATATAGTTGCTTTTTATAATGAAAGAAGATGAATGAAAGAGAATGAAAGTGGCTTGTTGAAAAGTTTTCCTTTATATTTGAAAACTTATAGGGGGCGTCGTCAAGGGTGAGCGAGCTGCGGTATACGAGAAACCTCTTTGATCCAGAAACGCGGAAGAAATCGAGCTTTTACGCCTTCAGGAGAAATCGAGATGACGGCCAAGCGATCGCGATAGAATGAGAAAGAGAGAGAGAGCGAGAACGAGATGGATGGAGGTAACGAGAGAGTTTCTCAACAGAGTCACGTGTACACCCCCGAAGCTTTGGCAAAGGAGCTTCAACAACTTGAAAGCATCAAGGAGATCATGAGACGCGATCGTGGATAAGAGAGAGGGAGAGAGAGAGCAAGTGCATGCGAAATGCCCCGGACAGATCTAATATCTAATCAACTCTTTGGGTATCTAGAGCGTCATTTAAGAGAGAGAGAGAGAGAGAGAGAGAGAGAGAGAGAAAGAGAGAGGGAGAGAGAGAGAGAGAGAGAGAGAGAGAGAGAGAGAGAGAGATCAAGAGGCAAGTGGGATTTAAGCCCACCAGAGGGTAATGCGACTTGGACGACATACCGAATTGGGTCACGCGGATGCCTAAGGGAAAATAATTATGAACAGATACTTAATGAATTTAATATCAACTAACTTATCGTTTATCGAGTGTTGAAAAAAAAAAAATACGAGTTATAATTTCTTTATAATAATCAAAAATTACTTTACACACTTAAAACACATGAATTTATCTTTCGTAAATGAGCTATAAATTTTGCTATAGCGTATATTGAACGCGATTCAACGAATATAAAAGTGTTTTCCCAGAATCCTCTTGGGTGGCTATAGACCAAGCATTCCAACCCATATCCTGATCCTTTATAATAACATATATTCAAGATGTGTATATGCTAGAGTAGTTGAGCGAAAGTTTGGTGAGTTGCCAGTAAACGCTTGTCGCTTACACTGAGTGACGATAGAGGGTACACGCGGCGGTCTATACGAGCGGCGAGAGCCCAAACAAGTTTGGCGTATATACGTCCAAAACCCTCGGCGATTCTCGAGCCTCGTAAAGGAGACGACCTGTCGGAATTTGGACGCGGTGCTCGCATTCCGGTAACAGGAAACGGAAAGCACTCCCGATTCGCGATGTTCCCGTTCATCTCGGCTGAATTGCCTTTGCCGTATATATATATATACCCCCATGCACCCTCTTTCACCTAGCACTCTCGTAATTTCGCGAACGATACGTCATAAACTGACCCGCTCGTTATTCCAGAGTTAAGCATACGCATACATATATCCGTATCGCAGTTCGAGCTCTGCGAATTCCTGAGACACAAGGTAAAACCTTTACCCGCCTTGAAGACTATATGGTCCATCAAGTTTCTCGTTTGCTCCATCAAACTTTTATCCGATTCACCGGGACAGACTTCAGTATAGTTCGAATGAAAAATCATTGAATTTAATTTCTCAACATAAAAAATTACCAATAGTTGTATATAACAGACATAATATTCGTTGGAAAATAATATTTAAAAAACTGGTAATTTCAATTTCTTTCAAAGAATTTACGAAAATATAATTATTCGTATAACAATGATGAGGAACGTGATAATTTTATCGTAACGGTTTTATTATATGAACACTGTGCACCCCCTGATTGCAAGATTCCACCAATTTCTTTACGGACATTGAAACATAATTATACATAACGAAACCAACAAAAATAAATTGTGTTCATTTTTTAGTATGAAAAGAAAAAATTCATAGATGGATTAAACGTCACTGATCCAACAGAGTCCTATTTTCTCCGAAAGACACTTTGAAATGCGAAGAAGCCCACCAGAGCTCAACAAACGTGTGTGTGTTTTTTTTTTTTTTTTTTTTTCTTTCTGCGGAGTTTTATTGCCTCAACGTCGAATGAGATTGCGGATCGAAAGAAACCATGAACGAGAATTCGAGAGACAGAGAAAGAACCGCGGTTACCAGTGAGAAATTTGAACGTGGCGAGCAGAGCTTATATAGCTCGGCCGAACATGAAGACGTATTTGGATTGCGGCAACGAGAGAAGCCAAACGCATGCTCGTCTTTAGCAGAGTGGAAGTAGAAATCCGTACGTTAGCCGGGGCCGAGCGTTGGGGTTTATCCGCTCACGGTTAAAGGGAAGTGAGTCGGTTATGGTCAGCCGAGCGCGGTGAACTCACTGAGAGGGTCCCGGCTATATAAAAAGACGTATCACTCGCTCTCTCGCGATTTTACCTCGTTTGCCCTTTCGATTTTACGATACGAAACTCTGGATTTCTTACTATAATTGTTCGACCAACTAGTACCGGAAAAGCTTCTGAGAAAGAAGCTTCTCTCTTTTCGTTACTCCGGTCTCTATTTTTTTTTTTTTTTTTCTTTTTTCCCCGTTTTCAATTTTTATCCCATACACGTATTTCTCGTCGTGTTCATGTTTTCTCTTACCACTGAGGGACATAAATCCCCCGAGGTTGAGGGAAACTGAAAATGCGTTGAAGGTCGATGAAAAGTTCTTGTTGGCTAAGGATGCGGAGAAATTAATGAAAAATTGACGAACGTTTTTTGAAAAAAAAAAAAAAAATAAAAAAATCCCATAGAATCTTGAAAAGAAAATTTGTACAACATCGATCTGCCTTTTCGATGTATTATTTTTGGACGATTTACGGATATCTCGAGCCCTATACGACATGAATTTTCTGATTTTTTTTTTCTTCTTCTCCGCGGAAATAAAGCTTCCTCTCTGAGGAACGAAAATTTAAAAGTAAAAATTGAATAACAAATTTACTTAATCTGGAAAAAAAGTGTGAAAAGCTGAATTTATAGACGCACTTAGCCGGGATCGTTGTTTA
The DNA here is from genome assembly GCA_963564615.1 of Rhorus exstirpatorius. NCBI lineage: Eukaryota > Metazoa > Arthropoda > Insecta > Hymenoptera > Ichneumonidae > Rhorus > Rhorus exstirpatorius. The sequence continues at coordinate 20,793,749 of OY751317.1, forward strand.
ATGACAAAAATCGGTAGTCGCAGCTTGACATTTTAAACAATTTTATCCTTATGGTAGCGAGAAGCAGAGAAACTCTACTGCGAAAAGACGCAAAGTGCTCGAAATTTCATGTATAAGTAGAAAGGATCCACGCGGGGAAAGTCTCAGGGAAGAGAACTTGGGAGTGACGACAGTCCACATTCATGGCTATTACTCGAATTTTGCGGAGTAACAGTTTGGATGACAAAGACCCAAGAGATTTTGCCAAGCTTGGATAGTCTCGAACTAAAAGGTAACGTCACACACACACACACACACACACACACACACACAAACTCGGCAATTAACTAATTATAATTACTGGAAGTCGATACCAGGGACGATCGGTGAAATAAACGGCAAGACGTACACCAAAATATAAACAAAAGATACGCATATACCGCGAAACCGATTGTAATTGATTACACGCAGTATATATAATTTGCCGGTTCACTGAAGATCCTCTGGTGAAGATTTCACGTTATATTGAATTGCTACTTCCTGTTAGTTGGAAACCAATTAACAAAGCTATTATAATTACTTGTACGTTTGTTCCTTTCTTAGTACAAGCAATGCGATGAGAAAACTACACAGGCCATATTGTTTAAATCATCGATATATAGTTGTATAAAGTTTTCGGACAAAACAACCAATATATTTGAATTTCAAAGCTAGACTTTCCGCGTTCGGATAGTCGTATATATGCGTGGTTTACTTCAAAAGCAGGAATCGTGTTATAAAATTATACACGACTCTTTTTCCAAACAATTGTGAATGGATCTGCAAAAATAATTTATATTCTCAATACTTTTTTTACAATATAATTCATGTATTCGTTGCAAGCTCAATTGAATTCAATTAATATAATTGTCAATCGAAATAATGGGTATCGCCGAATGAAACACCGACGAACAATGTAACACGATACGGTGCACTCCGTGTGTGTTTGTAATATGATGCGAGAAACAAGCAGAGGACCGCGTGTATAGTTATGCATACGAAGAGGAGAGATACAGCCGCGATTGTCAGGAGTTTCCAGTTAGGAAGTCTCAAAATTGTTCGTCCAGACGACTCTGCGGGCCTTGCCGGGCTCTGGTTTCCCCAGGAAATCGACTTTGCCGTTCGCGGGATAGGCGAGATGCGATCATTGGAACCTGCGGGGCTTCGGCGCTCTATGGAGGAGTTTCGAACAACGAGGATGTTCTGTTACTCGTTGGCAATGACGCCCGCTACCGCGTAAGGGGGTTGGATATCGTTGGTACATCTTGGTGAAACTGGGGACCCCCCCCCCCCCCCCCCCCAATCTTTCTGTCCAATGGAAACGCATACAAGTTTAATTAAACTTGCTTCCATCCGAGCTTTCGTTCAGGAGGGTTATCGGAAAGTCGTGGAATGAGTTTTACCCATATCTACGAGTATATAAACGAGATATATATGACATCGATATTGCGATGGTTGACCGATAATTATATAATTACGCGCGATCTCGTACGGTGTTGTACGTTGTATCTGTCGAAAATGATTAACTCTGCGGGAACTTTCGAGCAACTATATATCGTGAAGATCGATCGCGATCGTTCGACTGAATTTGGCGTGTTGAAATAATTCCATCGCGTTTCATTAAAAATCGGTCGATCGATCATCGCTTCGGGATATCAAAGGACACTAGATGCCTCGGAGGAAACAGGGACATTTTTCAATTCCATATTGATGTATGCAAGCTCTCTTTACTAATAATAAGATCAGGGTGAGTTTCTCACATATGCGGTGATGTTTCGCGACGAGAGGCATACAACGACACGAGCAATGTTGAGAGACCTCTCCTCGTCTGCAGGGTATCTGCATCAGCCACTCTCTATGCACTCCTGCATCGCATTTGCACGAGGGCACAGGGAAACTGCGGCAAGCCTGGCCACTATAATTGACTACCATTTTACTGAGTTTCGGTTATATCGCCATGAGAAACTCGGAAAAACATACCATCCGCTCGGTATATGGTCGACGCGCTAGCCAAGTACACGGCTAAGCGGTCACCCATCTCACTACTGGCCAAGGTCAATACTGTTCAACTTGGGGGGGGGGGGGGGATTATCGTACCCGCACCCGACCACGCGCGTCTAAAATCTTTTAGGGATACCCCAAGTCCGATCAAATCCCGATCGCGATTTTCCAGGGACTCTCCAAAATTGGTGTCCCCATACGAATCTAGATGGCACCCATTTTGTAATCGGATCAGTGGACGTGAGAAAATTCGTAAGTTTATTGCGCTACTTTCTTTTAGGGTGTACCGATTGAATTTCTATCCCAAGCACGAGGGCAGCCCCGAGTGCGTTGAAAACCTCCAATCGCACGTTTCATTCCTGGATCTGGATCAGGATTGTTGTTGTGAGTATCATCCGACGATTTAAGGGGACAATCGGAGGATTCTAATTCGCGAAATGCCCAGTCGTATTTCACATAAAGCTTCTTGACACATTTAATTGGCATAATAATAATGAAAATGATAACGATAATAACAACAATAATATCATAATAATGATAATAATAAAAGTAATAATAATATCGTTATTGTTGTTTTTTCTATTGTTATTTTTGTTATTATTAATGCTATTATTATTATTACGCGGTTTTTCGTGATATCGAGAACGTCCACCACCTCAAAATTGAATCTGCTTTAGAGACGATTTTTCATATAATTCATCATTTTTTTTCATTTCAATTCGTAATAGTTTATACAAAATATTTGCGAAACAAATTCACCAGCATTCGATAGCGTGGTTAGAGGGTTATTTCGTTGGGTAGGCAGATAGGTTATCCCGTAAATCAATTTCCGGGTTGGCAAATAAATTTTCAACGACCGGGATCATCGTTGGATCAACAACAATCAATGAAAAATGTTAAAAACAGTATTGGCGATGAAATATAATTTTTTCGTCATTTATTTCGGATCCCATGCGCAAATGCAGGCTAGAGTGAGAGGTCAACAGGTTCAAACCCCAGTGTCGGCGAATTTTTTTTTTTTTGTCGTTAAAGATTGTCCTATGGCCCAGCTAACAATTAACGATTGCCAATAATCTAAATTGCGGACGATAAATAAATTTGTTTGAGATTTTATATATATATAAGTCAGATTTCGATCGGATCTGGACTGGATACCATAATTGGAATCCAGTCGAAGATCCCTGTCGAATTATGGTGTTGAAATTTGCATCGTTGGAATGCAACGAAAATAGGTTTAAAAAAAAATTAAACCATTTCCAGTATTGTTTCGAAGTCGAAAATCGTTAAATCCTTTTATTCGGTTTTTTTTTTTTTTCGCGACCTGGGGCCTAAATATGACAGTAAAGCGTTGACAGTACTGGAAATTATTTTTATTTTATTTAAAAAAACCTATTTTCGTTGCGTTCCAACGATGCAAATTTAAACATCATGTCGAATTCCAGTTTACGGCTATTACATTTCATCATGGGATCCGATCCGATCAGGAAATAGGGATACATCTCATAATCCACCTGAATCCCGACCGAAATTTCTGCAGGGACACTACTGTCGGTTTTGTAAATAAATATGTGTATATCTATAGTTTTTTTTTTTTTTTTTTTTTTTTTTTCTTCGTCTTTTCGTGTCTATTCTGTTCTCTCGTTTCTCATCTCGAATCTTCTTGGTTATCCCACCTATACAGTACTGCTACCGTAGACTTGTCTCATATCAGGCACGTTTCGAAGACATCCCCATCTAGTTCTATATATAGTTTCTTCCGGTTTTATTTCGTCCGTATAGCGGCTATAGGAGCAACATGAGCGAGTGACCAAAGCCACGTCCAATTACATCTGGGATACGAAAATCCCTCTCTGTGCGCTCGGCTGCCCAATTGAAAAATAATAGAAAACCACCCCGCGTTTTCTCCTCGCCGATCGTTCGCCGTGCGGATTCCTCTTGGGAATATAAGCCATGGAATACAAAAAAAAAAATAAATAAAAAAAATACCCCTGTGTTATATCTATTTCGCTCGGTCATGTTCGCTTTTCTTCTACATCGCGGCCACACTCGACACAGCGTACAAAAAATAAACACGGTGAGAACATAGCGCTCTGACGAAAAACACGGATAACCACATCTACACATTTATAAGAGAACGCGGAAGCGCATATAAGAAAGCTAAACGAGACGAAGCGGCATGCGAATACCGCGGAATTTTACAATTTCGACATGAAAGAAAATGAGTACGGGAGTAAAAAAAAAAGAGGCAAAAACAGAGAAGAAAAATTGAGTTGCGATTCGAGATGTTTCGAGGAAATTCCTTAAATTTTTTTTGGAATTTCCCGTAAGCGAAGAATCGAACGCCATTTGAATTAAAAAAAAAAAGATTGATCATGAACGACCGATTCATTCATTCGATTACTTGCGTGATTTTTTGTTTCAAATTTTTTCAAAGTCACGATCTTTTTATCATTGATAGGTGCCGCCTGTTTTGCTCCCTGCGCAGAGGTTATTGACATTTGAAATTATTGCGTTTTATTCGTTTCGATGTTTTCCCGCATCGTCATACTCGCATTACAGCCGTGTGTAGTATTCATGTTAAATCTGGAAATGTATCCGACCCAATGCTTAACGCGCCGGGGAATGTTTTTAGAATTTTGCCCTTCGACATATTGCGGCCCAAAATTCATAATTCAAAAGTTTTAATTTTTTTTTTCGTACGAATGTCGTTATTGATTTTGATTTTTTTTTTCCTCTCGAGAGATGATTCGCGAATCCGATGTTTGCGAGAATCATCGTACCAGACAAACACGCGCGCACACGTTCAAATATTTTTGAAGACGCGCGCACCTTTATAGGAGACATAACCGCGATAATCGAGAACAAACATACGAGATTTTTTCACGATCGATGAGAGAGCGAAACGAAGAAGTGGGATAAGAGCACCCAGGCGGATACCCATATTGTATAGCTACACGGAGAAAAATCCCCCTGTTCAGATTACCGTACTTCTCTGGTAAATTTATATCCGGTAATGAATGCTATAGTTTCGGTTACAATAACAAATGACCATAGTCCAGAGAACCTGAAAAATCTTAGGTAATGCGTACTGATGTGATTACAGCGTATTTTACTAAGTCACTAATACAATATACATGAGTATGGTTAAGTAGACTGGTCAGAGATGAGCGCATATTTTACGAATCAGTTCGGTACGCTCTACCATGCAGCGCTACGAATCATATACCAGTGCCGTCGGTCAGAGTACTGTACAGTCGGTATAATTCATACGCCACTCTAGTGATTGCTACTAGTTCGTGCTTGTGATACATGTTGGCGGTAAAACGACTGAAGTGCATTATGATTATAGTACCAGCGCCGATTGCCGATTGTAAGAGTACTGTAGAGATCGGTATAGTTCGTATGCCGCTGTAGTGACGGTTACTAGTTCGAGCTTGTAATACGTTTTGGCGGGAAAATTACGGAAGTGCATAGTGATTCGTACCAGCTTGTCAGTACGAGTACCAATGGGATGGTATAACTCGCACACGGCGCTAGTAACGGTCCCTAGTTCGTGCTCGTTACAATACGCGTTGGCTAATACCATTTAAACACAAAAAAGTCCTAAGGAATCAATAGCGTAGTGGTAGCGTGTCAGTCGTTAGGTAGGTCGTTAGGTAGGTCTTAGGTGAAATCTCAGGTAGGTTCAAAATTATTTTCGACGGAAAAACGTCCGGACTACCAAGCCGGAAACACTCGTAAAAAAAAAATCTCTAAATCTTTAATTTTTTTTTTTAATAATTATTTGAGGATCGAAAGTGCTGAATTCGTCGATTGGAAGATAGCGGGTTCGAATCCCGGTCAATGACGTTTTTTTTTTTTTGCAAAATTTACAGGGTTTTTAATAATAATGGAATAACAGTTTTAAATTCGTTCATCGATCATCCCTAATTGCTAATTTATAAATAATAAACTATATTTATTATTGGCTCGATATGCGAGCAAACTCGAGCCAAGCGTCGACTTCCAGTCGTAGTTACCGCACTGACTAGTAACTGCAGACTATACGTAAATGGAGTAAATCTACCTTACTTTTAGTAATTCTGACACTTGGGACTGGCTCCGCGAATCAGACTTCTAAGTTCCCAATTTACCAGACAAATGTAATGAGAATTACCGTACAGGCACACTATCCATATAGGAACTAGCGAGTTCGGTAAATGTAACCTCGATTACGGTATTTTGGACAGAGCATTTTTCTCCGTGTACGGATTTACGAGAGGCACGTAACGTTTTCAACCCTGGCGTTAGAAGAAAAAAAAAATAGAAAATGTGAGTCTTCGGCAAGTCTGTTGGCGAGCGCGAAGCGTTGTTCGAGTGTAACAGAGTCGTAGGTGGAAAACGAGGCTGAGAAGAAAACCGAGGGGGATGAAAGAGAACACGTGAGAGATATGAAAGAAAAAGAGGGTGAAACGGAAACGCATATATATATACACACGTCTCGTTGTAGATACTCGTAGCAAAGAAATTTCGTACTGTCGCACGATTAAACTTGGATGATAAAGAAAAAAAGATACATGTGCGTTTTTTTTTTGTTTTTAATAAACTACTAAATATGCGGGGAAAAAAAATTATTCATTAAGAGACGAGAAGGCCGAGTAATTAAAATAAATTGATGCTCGAAAGCGTTCTGTATGAGAAAGATTTGAATCTATGCTGGTTTTTTTTTTCTCAAGTACAATTATTTGTGTCATAAAAGAAGAGTTCATTAAAACCGCAAAGCCCAAGTACAACGACGTATGATTATCATCATAATTATCCTGCTCATATATGGCGCAAAAATCCACACGCAGAAGAAATCGCAGATCGACAGTAATTTTTCCGACTCCGGGCTATCGTGTATCTCGATTGTCCAGAAAAAAAAAATGAAGTAAAAACGACGAAAATATTTGAAGTAAAAATGTTTTTTTTTTTTTTTAATTCCAATCATAGCTGCGCTGCTATGCGTTCTCTATTTTACGTTTCATTCGGACTCTGTGCCTTCTCTACCAGCCAAGCACGTTTCTCCTGATCGTCGGGTTAGTTCGTGACGGATGCGTGCGTTAACGGTCTGTGACGAGTGTGGGAGGGCTGAATTTCGAGAAACAGAACGAGAAATGTACTACGTGATGCGTCGGGGCGCGGTTTGCGTCGTCACGATGAATGTGCATTTTCATGTCGGATAACGTATCCATCGGTTGTGTATTTTGGGGGGGAAAATAAAAAACCATATCCTCCATCCAGCATCTCCGATGAAAGCTAATTAATGTCTTTAACGATCCAGGTACTTTGCACTTATGGAAGCATATATAAGCGTCAAATCGGTACGGCGAGAGGTGAGACGAGCAAGTTTTGCGATAGGATACTCTTACGTCTAAGCGATGGTCTTGACGACGTTACGGGGTGTTTTACACATACATATATATATATATATATACATACATATATGTAATAACTATTCTCTCCGGATCAAAAGTTTTGGGATACTCGGAGTTTACCCTCGTCTTCTCCTATTCCCGAAGGTTCGCCTCATATAATATCTTCGTAACTTATACGTATATCCTAACGTCACAATTCTGAATGGTAACTTGATGTTAAACGCTGAGAAAAATGAAAGAATATTTCTCAAATTCAATGAGAACAGAGATAGTAACTTTAAAATTAAATTATACGCAGATATAACTTTTCAATTAAATCAATATCAATCTATGTTGAATGTAATTAATCGCACAATTGTTTCGTGATTGTGCAAGACTTTCGTTTCGTTATAGTAACTCGATGTTGCTATTGTTATTCGGATATTTCAACCCCTATTTTTTTTTTTTTCTCGCTGAAGCTACGAGACATCGCAAAACTGCTTGCAATCGATATTTCTATTCGAGCTATTGTCCTATAAAAACTTGGGCTCGTTCATCACTCGTGAGAAAATACCAAACTTCTTCGTTGAAAAAAAAAAAAAAAAAAAAAAAAAACCACGAGGACGCACCGAGAAATGATATCTTGTCCACGAATATTTTGAATAATCGTGTGATCCATTGTATCGTAATCCTATCGATTGTACCGCGTGAACATGGAACAAAAGTTCAAATAACTGAACTATAATTGGCTATCCCAAGACGTCATATACTTCTCAGGTAAATTTCCTTGTTCAAATTAATGCTATCGGCAAAAGCAACGAGGCATCTCGCAGGTGCAAAATACTCGGTATTCTCTCATCCCCGACACGAGATATGCGGATAGGAGACCCTTGTCAAGTGATGTCACGGGTGTCGGGTATCCGCAAACTATCCTCGTAATGGTACATTTCAGGGTGTTGGACGTGCGAGAGGGGTTTCGCGTATATATATAGCTATTGTGCGATTTTGCCACAGAAGATTCTGCGGCGAGGGGTTTCTTCGCGCTTCTCTGCGAATTTACGTTACGATGGATTTATCGAAGAGAAAATATTTGCTCAGCGGCGATACCATCGAAAGCCGCCCCCCGCCCCGACAGAATTTCACAAATATATGGCATGTTCGAAACGACGCGAGCCACGGATTCGTAACAATTGGCAAATAAAAATCGACACAACAAATTCGAATGAGATATTTATATGTACGCATTAATTGAGATTAATGGCAAACAATCCGCAACGTCCCCGTAAATTGATTACATGCGTGGGGAAAATTGGTACGTGCGTTGCTGGACCAGAAGTTAATTTTTTTTTTCTTTACGATGACAAGGTAATTGAATTGGAGTGATCAGTTAAAAATAACGCTTTTATCCGATAGTTGGACAGTACGCATTATACGATCATTTTATAAACAGTCATGGCTATACGTCCAAAATTAACGATTCTCCCGATCGTAAAGAAAAAAAAATTATAATCGAGCGATTGGCGATCCGTATTTTCATTTTTATAACTATTCACGCGTATATACTACGTCACCATTTTGGTTTGTCATAATTTTATTTATCATATTGCTTTGCATTATGGGAATTGGAAATTTTTTCGTCGATCTTTTGTTTCAAGGAAATTCCCGAGGAAAAAAAAAATCCGTCGGACACGAGTATATGAACGTGGAGAACGAATCGATACGCGCGCACGTCAAAGCGGCCGGTATTCAGCGGCCATCAGACACCCCTGGTCCACTTTGAAGCGCAACACGCACACACAAACGCGAAAGCAACGAGCCATCCGATATTCGACACAAATCTACTATACGCCGCGAGGAGCCTCTCTCCATCTCATTCCTACGTTCGAGAACGCGTTTTTTTTTTTTTTTTTTCTTCTCCATGTTCTCATTTTATCCGTGTGTTACCCCCCCGTATTTTTTGTTTTGTCTTCCATTCGCAAAGCGTGCATCATCGTGGCGTCGAGAGCATTAATATACGATGCGATTGAAACGCGAGGCTTTCGTGAAACGAGAGAAAAATCCCGGAAGAGAAAGAGAGAGAGAGAGAGAGAGAGAGAGAGAGAGAGAGAGAGAGAGAGAGAGAGAGAGAAAGATCGAACGAAGAGCTGGCAAAAATTTGAAGCAAATTAGAGACTTTGGGGATAATTTTGCCAATGTGACGGAAAAATAACGCCTCGAATGATGGGGAAGGACTTGAAAAATGACTTCATTTGTAGCGAAACAGCGTTCGGATCACTATGAAAGATGAGTTCTTAGCTTCGACTAATTTTTTTTTTTTTTTTTTAAATTCGCAACGACGGTTTAATTAATGTCTTCGTGTGGGAGTTGATATAACTGTTGCATAACGGGTGGTTCATTTGACGTGGTATATTCGATATGAGTGTCATTAAAAAATAATGATTAACGCGCATATTATTTCTATATATGGGATATCGGTTGGTAGCGAGATATTTCGTTGAGGTTAAATTCTTTCACAGTGTCGAATTATTCAGGTCTACTATACATATATAATGCATTCGAAACGATACCGGACAACCTGGGAGTAGTGCGTATAATTATGCAAACTATAGTGGGTTTCAACGAACAAATATCACACACGCATACACATATGCCCTGTGTTGTACGTCATAACTACCGGTCTTTTGGATCCACGTCGGTGAAACTCGATCCTTCCGTTCCACCCCCTTGGAAAGGTGGTTTCCCGAGCTATACTCATAGAGTCTCCTTGCTCTCTCTCTTTCTCTCTCTCTCTCTCTCTCTCTCTCTCTCTCTCTCTCTCTCTCTCTCTCTCTCTCTCTCTCTCTCTCTCTCTCTCTCTCTGCTTCTCGTGTTCTCCTCTGGTACTATCGGTTCTCCATAAATCGCGGGAAAACTGTGAAGGGAATTCGCCGCAGGTCCTCGATTCCCTCTCACGGCGAGCCACTGACGGGTCCACCGTCAGGGGATCACCGATGCAGGGAGGAGGGATACGAGAGAAGAGGAATGACGAGGAGGGTCTAAAAAAAAACTATATATCCTCTATCGTTCTCTCTTTCTCTCGTGTGCTCGTCCCGCGAGCGTTCTGTACGATGTGGTATTTCCAGGAGAGCGTTAATTAATAATTTAATCGAAGAGCCTGTTCCGGACCTGTACAGAGCAGCAGCAGCAGCAGCACAACCACCGCCACAATCAGGAGAGGATAGCAGCAGTGGTGGTGATGCCAGAGCAGCAGCGCACTCCATGGATCCGATGCTAGGGGCTCTAATTAAAACCGAGACCCCCCCTCCCATTCTCGGATGCGGCATGCATCGAGCTTTTGCATCCCATGCCAAAGAACCCTCGTTCCTCTCTTTTGGCAGATATGTCGCGAACCAAAAAAAAAAAAAAACCACGTTTCTCTCTTGCTCTCGAGAGCATATCACGACGGACATGACGATGTAATGCGAAAGGATGATAAAACGAAAAAGACGACCTATGAGCCTGTCGAATCACGATTTAGCCACTGTTCTTGAACGTTATAAGTAATGATGAGCGAAGTCAATGATTCAGTAGGTCACGCAGCATGTGTGTGTGTGATTGGGTTATGAGCCAGCGATTACGAAAAAACAGTGCGAAACCAGAAAATTTCATGCTTTCGGTATACACTAGGACCTCGATTTAACGGCCAGTGGCGGGACTGGCTCCGCATCGCACCTTGTTAAATCGAGGTAGCGTATGCCCGCCCATGCTGTATCTGCGCATCGGCACTCCGTGCTACGGGCCTGATCGGGGAGACTTTAAGCGTCCCCCACCATCTCCCACCACGCGAAAAATCGATCGATAAGTGCGACATGGTGGGGACTGTCTATTCAATCGAGGACCATTAAATCGAGGTCCTAGTGTATTGAACTATTCTTGGCGATTCTCATCTCAATTTCGGATTCTCCAACTCCGTCGTGAAACACGTTTTTTTTTTTTTGTTCATTTGTAAAAGTACCGAATCTTAGGGGAAAAAAAATGTACGGTTGCCTGAAGCCGAAAAATTTCTCAATCATTTGTTTGTGCGCGCTTTAAAGGGTTAGGCCATAGTAGAAATTTCAACAAATCGATTTTTTTTTTGCGTAAAAAATGCCTTAACACCTGAAAAATAATATACTCAAAGCGGATTATGGTGGGAAAAATATCTAAGTACTTGAATTTTGAATTTTTGCGCAGCCTCTCCCGGTCCGCTGCAAACGTACTGAAAACTTTGAGCGCGTTTTTCTCGAAACTATACATTTTTCAAGTCGGCCGGACTCGTAACTCGAACAAATCCTCACCGATTGGCTTGAAATTTTAACTATCGTACATTCAAAATTACATTCTTCACACACAAGTGCGTAGGATTTTTTAAAAATTATATTGCATAGCTTTTTTTGTTATGAACAATTTTTCGGTGATTTTTTTTTGAAAATCTTGAATTTATTTTTTAAAAACGCGCCATTCTTGCAAAAATCGACATATAAAAAATATCCTACGTATACTTCGGTAACTAATTCTTATATATACAACCGAAAAATATTTTATTTTTCATCGTAACTTAAAAATTGCAGGTGCTGCTGGTCCGGCCGTACACCCTTACAAAAAAAAACAAGGCTTTACCAAAGAAAAGCTGTACAGCCGCCATTTTGTTTTGTATTACGTTTAAAAAATTAATTTTTACAGTTCATTAATTGTATAATAAAGAACTTTTTCCGGAATTTTGATTTATTTCATTGTCTCACTGAAATAAAAATCCCAAAATATGCTAATTTTTCCTCCTGTGGCCTAACCCCCTCGAAACGATGAAATTAACGAAGCTTTCATTTTAATTGCAAGAACGAACGATGAACATTAATCGAGCGTATTTTTAGAGCATTATTTCGCGAATAAAATTAGCTATACGAGTCATGAAAATCGGTTAAATTTTACGAGTTATAAATGTTGGGGAAAAAAAAAAACCTCGGACCGATAAAAAGCCATCGAGTCTCGAGTACATTTACCTATATTATCTTTTTCGCGCTATTAATCACTCGGAGCACGGAGTTTTTTTGCACAAAATATAACAGGCGAGAAGCAACTTTAATACGAGATTTTGCGAGAATGAGACACGATCCCTTATTTCCGCCGGTGGTCACGGGGATCGTTTTTCTCTCTCTCTCTCTCTCTCTCTCTCTCTCTCTCTCTCTCTCTCTCTCTCTCTCTCTCTCACTCGCAAGACGGATGAAAAGTGTGAGGCAATTGAAATAACCGTGCAAGAACACGACAGTCTGGTCATTAATCGCGTGCTCTCTCGGCCCGCGAGATACATGGACTAATTTTCCAAAAGTGCATTAAGCAGCGAGGGTCGACGCTCGATCGTATGCATGCTGTAACGAGGCCCCGAGAGGGTTGTTGTGCCGCAAAGAGAATGGGACAGAGAGACGAAAAGCCACACGAAATTCGAGCCAAGAAGCCGCGGGTATAAGGTCCCGTTATCTCGACCCGCGAACATTAAGAGCTTTTCCGCAAAATTAAGGAACTCGACATAATGAATTTCGTGTCGCACAAAAGTTTCGAATTAACATTTTGTTGCGTGTCGAGAAAAAAAAAAAAGTAAATCAAGCAATCGAACGAATTTGAAGAGATGGAAGTTTCAGTGTCTTTGCACGAGTAAATCGTTCACGAGTTTGAAATTATTCGTCGATACACAACAATTGAGATTAACGAAAAGAAAAAAAAAATTATTGAAATTAACATTTTTCAAGGGCACCTTCCATCCTATTTCCTTATCCCTGAAGAAAATTAAAAATAATAAAAAAAAAAAAAATATTGTAAAATATTCACTGAGAAAAAGCTCGTCGTTAAATTCATTCAAGTTTACCGCCTCCTCCTTGAGAAAACATCGAAGGTTATTTTTTTTTCGTTTGTTGATGCACATTTCATGGAAAAAGTTCGCGGGAAATACATTCAGAGCCACAACGATTACGAGTGAAAGGAGATGAGTGGTTCCTCCCCATACGTCTACTTTGCTATTCAGACGCGTGTACTCGCCGCGCGAAATGTCGTCGTAGTCGTCGTCGTCGTCGTCGTCGTCGTTCCCGAAATTCGTGGACTAATGCATAGTCGATTTTGAAAACGTTGGTATACGAAAGGTATATATGGGGAGGGTTCTCACGCGCTGCATGGTTCGAAAGAACTCTCGGTACGTCGGTATAGAAAGCCCGAAAGCAGGAAGAGCGGCACACAAGGAATATGGGAGGATGAGATGAGGTGGAACGAGAGACTCAACCGCTGTCGCGTTGGGAATCTCGAAGGCTGCTTTGAAATCGGAAAAGTAACGACGCGACGCGTTGGGTAAGCAAGTCAAATTTACTCATGATAATATGACTTTCGTCGAGGTACAGATGCACGTAAGAACAGGGCAAAATGGCCCACGGGGGGAAAAATGGACTGCTTTAGAAAAACCGTGAATTTCGTAAAAAAATTTGCAAACTCCGGTAGCAGCGATGTTTGATAAAAAAAATTGCCTGCTAGATAATTTAACGATGTATCGACGTTGAGAAAAAGTAAAACATTGAAAGAATATCATGATTTTTGTTTTACTTTTTTTCACTCTCGCGTCGAAGAGAGCGCACAGTCTTACTATATACTTGTCTACATACATACGAGTCGCCGTTTCTTTCGTTGAGCGTTGTCTGACTGTACGAAACGGTTCGAGAAAACTCACCTGAGACAAAAAAAAGGGGGGAAAAAAATCGGTAAAGTTGAAGAAGCCTTTCACCTCCTGTACGCTAAGATAAGTATAAACGTATATGTATAGACAATACGCGATATATACTGCCGAAAGTGGAAACCTCGATGCGAAGAAAGCGTCAAGAACGAAGCCCCGAAGTATGAGCCAAAAGTACATACACACACACACACACACACACACACACACACACACACACACACACACACACACACACACACACACACACACACACACACACACACACACACACACACACACACACACACACAACGCACACACACGCGCGCGGAATGTTTCTCCGTTTTTTTTGCTTTGTGGGTCGTGTGTACTTTCGACCACGGTAACTTTGGCTTTCGGAGAAAGTCGAGTTGGTCCTCGTTCCACTCTGTTTCGGGGCTTTGGGGAACTTTAGAGAACTACGAACGAAGGAGAGAGACTGAATCGGGGAAATGGAACTTTTTCATATCGCTGCGTTACCCCGCCAAGGATTATCAAGCCGCTTTAACGAACTTTTCGTGACTCGCTCCTGCTGCGCGAATCTTGATTCTCTCATGATAATGGGTATACAGTGGTATATATGAGTATACCCTCGGAAATATTTTTCGAGTCTATCTCTCGACGAGTTGATGGAATATCCCGAAAATTGAAAGGTAAAGCCAAAAAAAAATCTCAATCGTTTCTTTCAGTCAGGATTCACGTGTGGGGGGGTTGAGAGAGATACCTTTTATCAATCTTTAGTATCCGCGTTTTAAAATAATAGCAAAACCGTTTTCTTTCTTTTTTTTTCACGTAGCAAATGAATTTTTTTCTTTCCAACGATTAAATAATGATCATGAAACAAAATGATATTAATCATTTTCTTTCGAACGATTAATGATATGGTAAGAAATAATTATAATCTCTTGTAATAAATATTAATATAGCTTCACAGAGTGTATACAACTTTATTATTTTCACGTGTATAACGTGATTTTAAAAGATTTTTCGATCAAAAGCGGTTTGGCACCTTGGATGAAAAAAGTTTTTATACAAGCATCGTGAAAACATCGACCGAGACAGCTCCTCCATCATCGGAGTATATATTACGTTAAAATCCATCGAGTGCACACTAACGTTCGATGGTTTTCCGAGCCATTACAGGACAGAGGCCAGAACCGTGTAGCGCAACCATATATATATACGAGGCTTCAAGCAGCATTGTCCTGTAAACTCATTTTCGTCGAAGTACTCCGTCGCGAAAGCGACAGCGATGTACCGATGGAGGCAGAATCAAGTATGTACATAAAGAAGTATACGCGCAATATGCAGGTGCGGACGATAGAGTGCATATATATATATACACCTCGTATATGTGAGTGGGCATGCAAATTAGTGTTCGTGCGAAACTGCAGAGTTAGGATGCACCTGTGAGTGCACCGTCAATGTCATATCTACTTAAACGTTATCGTTTCCCTCCATCTCACTCTCTCTCGACTGCCCAATATGGCTTGAACGCACGAGTATAAGAGAGTGAGAAGGGATGATTCACCACGAACGAGAGAAACGGAATGGCGTAGCATATGGCTTGCCCAATTTACGCGACGATTCGTACAACTTTACTGCCCTCGCGTATAACTATGACCAGCGGGAATTGGCCCACCATCCCTCGGATCCAAGGCTACTTCGGAATTATGCTGCTGAGATATTCAGAGCTCTCTCGCTGAATGTAAATGGCACACTCTCGGTGGTATGAGAAGGCACGATTATACTAGCACATCAATTTGCCGATGTTTGTACGAAAATTCGCCCAAAAATTACTCGTGATTTATCACTGACATGGGAATGGAATATTTACGAGCTGCAGTTGGAACATAATTGTTTTTTGTTACCGTATAAAGTAAGCTTTTGTTTTCACGAAAAAAAAAAATTTAATTAACATTTCAAAAATTGTTTACTCAATGCCAAATGTGTTCAAAATGTTCGGAAACGTCGAAAAAGAACACTTAGGAATAGTGTGTGTGTGTGTGTGTGTGTGTGTGTGTGTGTGCTGTATAATCATGTTGATAAAATTCGAAACTTATTAAGGAGGTTCTTAACATTAATTGGGTGCGGCAAGGGGAACGTGATAGCATGGCGCGGGTGACGTGCGGGGCAGAGGTTGCGTTCGGCATTTGTTTCACCAAATACGTTTTCATTTTATTAATTTGCCATTACTCACGCTCAATTCTATTTACAAGTATATATTTCACAATCGGCACGGTGAAAAACTTTCTTTATGGACAAATTATATCTATGAAGGTCTAATCTGTCGTTTAAGCGGTTCTTCGGGGAAACGTTATCGTTTTTTCCACTCCTAAAATTATCTCCAATCATAGCTTCGAATACTTCTCCCATAAGAGCCCACGTATAAGCGGCATATTTAATGTTTTTTTTTTTCTCCTCAACTACGGTGGTCAAAAAATCTGAAATAATTACGGTGTATTCCTAGTACCAGCACAAACCTCCCCTCAAATTTTAGAATCATTCTTACCGTTTTTCTCTGGGTTAAGAACCTCCTTAATACTGAAGAAGGATTGAAGGGCTGAAATTTTACAAGTTTAGAGCAGCCGGCTCTCTACGTTTTCGTGTGATTTTAGTGAAAATCGATGCAACCGTATGATTTTTTTATTTTCATGGCTGCAAGCACTCGAACTTCAGCGGATCTTCAGATATCGTGCCGAAATTCGCCACAAAACTTGAACAGAGTTCAGCTCGAATGGTGACTGCCCACGTTTTGTGAGATTTTTAATTTTTCAAAAAATACCTCCAACCTTTAAATTCAAGTCAAGCAGACTATATATCAAGCCAAAGAGAACGGACCGAAAAAATTCCAATATACGACGATCGTGAGTAAATTGCTCATATTAGAGAAATCAACAGAGGGTTAAAATAAATTTGATTTTTTTTTAAATATCAACCGTTCCCTCATCAATACTCTGATCAACTTGAAACAGATAAAAATAAAAATACTGTTGCGCCTGAAAAGCTCAAGAACGCGCCACAAGTGTTTTACGAGCGTCTCGGCTAGCACACACACACGCTTCGCTACGTTTCTACCGGAAGCTCACCTATACCCGTTTGCTCTCATATATTCAACACCGCACCTACCATACTTCATCTTTATCAAGAAAAATTCCAGCTCCTCGTATATACATTCCCTCGGAACTTCCTTCTGGGAACTACATCGGCTCTTGGGTGGAGTCGAGTATAAAATCTCCTTTACTCTCGTATATATATATATATATCGTAAGGCCTGATACCTTATTTCCCACCTACACGTCGAAGCTAATTATATCGAAGGGATATGGCGTGCGTGACGCGATCGAAGCGCGTCACGGATGGAGAAAAAAGAATGAGGTAAATATAAGACGAAGAGTCGGTGATTGAGGTGGTGGAGGTGCTCATGGGTACATACCGTCTGCAAAGAAGACCGGAAGTCAACTATCTCGTGGCCACGGGCGTTAATTGAATAGGAGGCGAGAGAGAGAGAGAGAGAGAGAGAATGGGCGAAAGGGAAGAAACGGATACGCCAGAAGCAGACAAACTCAATTGAACAACGTGGATGAGGAAGAAGCGAGAAGCTCCAACGCTTCTCTGCTTCTGTTGCTAGTATAGTTAACCACGGCGAACCAACAGTTGCAACCTGTTGAATTCAAGAGTCGCCGTGACCCGGCAGCTTCGGATACATGCAACTAGAAGCAGCAGTTCGTACGAGAAGCACGAGAAAAGAAGTTTCACGAGGATTATCTTGGAAGTCACGCTATATAGTTCGCGTTATTAACGAAATTTGAGATTCGAGCGATTTTCTTCAAATCGCTCTAAATCTCCGGTGAACTGTTTTAAACGTGATCGAGAATGAGGATAGAAAAAAAAAACTTACATTAGCATCATGAAATTGCCACCTAGCTTTTATCTTTTTTAAACAAATTTCCAGCTCACATTTAACTGGAAGAATTTTCAGTTTTCGGAAAGTTTTATGATTGATGGACAAAGTCAGTAAGAATTTACTTTTTCTCCGATATCTCAAAAGATCTGTGAAACGTTGAATTAATCAATTGAACATTGAAGAATTACTTTTTTTTTTGTTCATTGTACTTTACACGTGCCTTCCATTCATTCCAGTCTTATCGTGTTTTTTTTTTAAATCTAAAATCTGTACCTAATTACTTTTTCAATGATTCAACCCCTACAGTACCTAACGTTTTTTTTTATCAATTATTATTCGAAAAAATAGATCATAAATTGAAGAATTAATTAATTTTCTCGATTACTGTATTGCTGACAATGTTTTTGTTTTGTTTTGTAATAACGAGGCTTCAAGATTGACGCATTTCGGACTTCAATGAAATTACGTTGAAAATATACACCGCCAGGGCCGAGCCATGTGATCAATTATAAGCGGGTAGTTAAATTCGTCAAATCTGCGATGAAATATTTTCGATTAATATTTTCTGCGAATCAAGTTCAAGGCGTTAACTTTTAGAAATTTAATGTGTCCACGGAGAAAAAGAAAATGAATGAAAGAGATCGTTCCTATGAAGAGATTGTTCCTATAAAAATAGTAATTTACTACCGGATATGCAGTCATTACTGCGCGACATGATAAAATTTATCAAGCGCTCTCTTATTTTTTACTGTAAGCATTATTAGCAGTTCTTACTGTATACGAGCATGATACTTTTTAGTATGCATTTGGCACTTTTTAACATTTTTCGGAGTACTGAATAGCACAACAGCATTGCTGGTATAGTAAATTATTATTTTTATAGGAATAATCATTAGACCGTTTAGGATACCTGTTTGATAAGTACATTTCAATAGACACAATAATAATTACATCGGTCAGAGCGATTATTCGAGGTTGTGTATAAATTTTGTCACCGATTGACATGGCGCATGCAAAGGTTGCACACCAAGTCTCAGATGTATCAGTGTGGACAGATTCGCATTGGTGTGGTGATGGTGGCCGCACGCTGGGATGCCACTGTGGGTGAACAATGGCGGCTGACCACATCGTGGCCGCCATCATCCTCGATGCGGCTCACTTTCTCTCTCTCTCTCTCTCTCTCTCTCTCTCTCTCTCTCTCTCTCTCTCTCTCTCTCTCTCTCTCTCTCTCTCTCTCTCTCTCTCTCTCATTCTCTCTGTAATCATCCACAGCGAAACCACAAACCAGGCGACCTTCTAAAACTTGTTCTACGCTCTGCTATGCTCATTCCTGCTCACCCGAACATGTTGCATTATATGGACATCTTGCTCGCACTATACCTTGCCGAATTATCTTTTCTCGGGCTCGTCTGTACTCACAAGATTCGCGACTTGCACGAAATTACAAGTCCAAGTACGCGTAGCATTTCGTGAATTCAACCTTTACTTCGCAATTTTCCGTTATTCATTAATCCATCTCTTCAGTGTTATTATTATGATTATTATTATTGTTTCTATAATTCTATAAAATAAAAAAAAACAGTTCATGCATAATTAAATTTTGAGACTTAATGGAAAGTGCATTTTTTCTCCATGGCAAGAAACTCGAAAGAACAAACGTTCAATGAAATCATCGTTGTTTGTCAGTCATTTTCAATATTTTTTCCGAGAAATATTTCTGAATTATCAATTTTTTCATGCTTTGTTACGTTGTACAAATAACTATGAATAATTGTTGATCATTATTATTATTTTGAGCAATTATAGTAATTTTTTTGAGTAATAATTCATAATACTTTGGTCAAATAGATGTTAAAAAAAAAGGAAAGAAATTTCAATCGGATTTTTTCAGTTATGATCCGTCCTTATGATGACAATATTTACAATGTATAGGTCGATCCGATAAAATCATTTTATAACATTGAGTAAATATCAACAGTATATTGCATTGCTCTCTATATATACTGAAAAGATACGAAAGGATATACAAGGAATATCCGTAGAACTGCCATAGCGATCTTTCATATCCTTCGTTTTTCATAAATTTTATCTACGAACGTCATTGCAACAGAATCGAAGAAGCGTCTTTCGACATTCGGGATATGTATCTCGCTTGGACTACAATTCCGATAAATACGTTTGTGCCATGGTGACCGATAGTCGGATCAACCGGATCATAAATGCGGCTGTCATACATTTATAACGCGCATAAAGTAGTTGCGTTATATCTACACGTATGACGTCCGGTGAGACGCGCATATCTTCCCACAATGGTACGAGATATTCTCAAGAGCATATAGCTGGGTTCGCATCTGAATCCCGAAGATTCCAAGATCCTCGCGGATGTTTTCGCGATTTTTTTTTTTTTTTCAAACCCGTACCCGATGCTATAGAATCCACGCGAAATCTCCGGAAAGGAGGAATTTTATGTTAAACATCCCCATTATATTTTTCTTTCTTTTCTCTTCCTAGCGCATATTTCTCTCTATTTTCTCCTCAAGTTTCGGGATTCGCAAGCGCGGAAATTGTTCAGTTTCTATAAAGTGAAACGTCGCTTGTTCGTCCGGGCTGGACTGCAAGGCGGCGGAATGATGAAGCCGCCCTGCAAAAGGGAAAGAAAAAGGAAAGAACAAAACTCGCGCTCCCGAGGTACAGGAGCATGAAAAAGCCAAGTGAGCTGCTGGGCTTTTCTTCTCCACGCTCGTTTCTCTACTGTCACATTACCCCAGCAGGGTACGGTTACGTTTTCTCCCCGGCATAGTGTCCTCGGGGACCACACCGTCACCCTTTCAGGACGAGTTCTTCCCCCCCCTCGCCCCAGCATCTTTTTTTTCTCTTGCCCTTCTCTTCTTGCACCCTCCACGACGAAGCTTTCTCGCTTTGAGCTTTTGGTCTCTTTGCAGACCCAATCGACTTACACCGACTTCTCGTATGCAATTATTTTACCCAACCTCGTCGTGCAACTATTTGACCCCCCCCCCCCCCCCCCCCCTCGTCGTGCAACTATTTTACGCAACCTGAGAAAATGAAAGCAAGAGCCTCGCGCGTCTAGCGACCATAGCTCGCGCAACCATCTAACGTTACCGGGCAGATCCTCTCATTCGTTTCACGCCTTGTCTTATGACTGCAGCGCGAAAGCTTCCGTGATAAATAATTCGACAAGGAATACTAAGCAGTGGAATAATATGAGTTGTCACGACGTTTGCGTACGTGAAAAATTGCAGAGACGAGCGTTCGTTCTTTTGAACTTCTTTTCATATAATATTATTATTATATCGTGCGTTGAATATGTTTTTATCGCAACGTACAATCTATAATCCTATACAATTTTCTCAACCGACTTATACTGTGTATTGTCGTGCTTTTGAATGATTTAACAAAGAAAAAAGCGAAGAAATTACCATAAAATTTACTGAAAAATTCAGAAAAAAATATTGTCAAAATAATAATACTTTCTGCAGTGACGATTTTTTTTTTTTTTTTCAATTTCTCGTTACTATAAAACAGGACATTGCGATTACATTATATGGCACTCAAATCCAGTGTCTCGCAGTGTAATGCGCCAAGAAGTTGAAAGCTGAGAGAGGATTTCTTAAGATCTCGCCCCCGACATTTTTCCCTTTTATCTTATTTCGACGTACGGGCAATGGTTTTTACTCACGCGTAGAATCTACGCCAAGAGGGTTATATGATAAGACATACCGCGTAGGTATATATCCACTTCGATCTTTTATCGGAGAGAGCCGAGAGTGTGCGAAGTAGTCGAGGATGGGTACATAAACTTCCTTATTTCCTTTGTACTGTCCTATCTGCATTTATATACGTATATAAATGTATGTCGATGCAAAAAACCGCGATGCGACAGTATAGGCCATGGCAAAAGGACATATTGAAGCTTCGAAATAATATTTTTCTTCAAAGCTTCAGGGGGATACGAGATATATATGACGTTTCAGTTGAATTATATGTCCTAGATTTTCGAGAGAGATAAACGAAAATCAATAGCAGAGGCGCAAAGAATCTCGAGACTGTGTACGGTATATCGTGTTTGATTGCACGAAAAATAATATACCGTCATTAGATACGATGAATATGTGGAAAATTTCACGAGAGTCGTAAATCAGAACACCCCCACCGCGATTCACATGAACTTTACAACAACGAAAAATATGATATTTCGCATTGAAACAAGCATCATGATAATCAGACATTTGTATTATTCAGTTGAACAGGAAATTGTAATTTACGACAATGACGAGATTCTGGGCGACAAAGGTTCTTTTGATAAGCAGAAGACGAGGATACACGCACAAAAAAAAAACACATGGAGTGTATATGAAATTTATTTTGAGCTAAGCTATTGAAGCGAAGCACTTTTGGAGAGGTTGGCGATCGATTTTCGATTGTAAAATAGCTCGGGACATTGCTGGGCATTGCGGGACACAATGACCGCAAGTGGATGTTCATCGGGACATTCAGCGAGCGCGGAGGCTCGAAGATCAATGGAAATGGGAAAGGATAGCCCGCAAGAGGGCCAGAAAGAACGTAATGGAGCTTTCAAGAGCCACTGTATAGCAGAGTCGAGAGAAAAAATTCAGCGTGATATCGATTTTGCCTTGTCCATACGAATTTTTTCACTACGAAATCTTTCGAAGAAATTTCCAATCGAAAAAATATTTATACATCTTCAGAGCTTTTCCTTCGAAATTATAGAATTGACGATGATTTTAAATAATGGAAATTCAATATTTTGGTTCAAATTCATCAGAAATAATATTAGTATTCCATGATTAATTTTTTTTTATTCGTCTAATAAAAGCTTTCATTGCGCCCATCTCTGTCGTTTTTGCGAGTAAATGAGGGTCAGCTACGTTATAAGAATTGAAAAAACGAAATGATTAATTCGCGTCACGACGCTAGCACGTTTTTTTTTTTATAAATTCAATGTGAAGTTGACGAGAGAGAGAGAGAGAGAGAGAGAGAGAATGGGAGCAAGAGGCGATTTTCGTCTACCCCCTG
This sequence comes from Rhorus exstirpatorius, assembly GCA_963564615.1. Lineage (NCBI taxonomy): Eukaryota > Metazoa > Arthropoda > Insecta > Hymenoptera > Ichneumonidae > Rhorus > Rhorus exstirpatorius. The sequence goes on from OY751317.1 coordinate 20,816,856, forward strand.
CTGAGTCGGAGCCGATAGTGACGATCCATTTCTCGTTCGCTTTTTACGTATACGAGATACAGCTTGAAATCAAATTCTCAGCAGGTCATCGTTGCAAATTATAATACATTCGTACACAACTTGGGCTTATAATGACTCTACACATGCATGCTATGGGACTTTCGAGCTAAAGTTAGTGATAATTCGGGGATAAAGAGCAGATAAATCAGCGATAAAGTGTAACTTGAAATTTCACGAAATGAAAAGAATAAAATTGCGAAATAACGAATTAACCGAAAAGCCAAACTGTTTTTTTTATTCATCGAATCGAAATCTCTGCCACATCGACCGGTTAATTTTTCCATTTCCTATAGATGCACCTATGAAAGACCAATTTGGGGATTCCTCAAACTAATCGCCATTTTTCTCGTTCACAACATGGAAGGAAGAGAAATGTTTTCACTTTTTGGGAAACTTCAAAGTAACGTACAAGTCAACCCTTACTCTCGCTGCACACTAACTCAATCGGTTATCAAACATTGACTTTTGTTGAATTTTAAATGGGTTCAGGTGTCCCCCTGTAGACTCATAGGACAAGACAAACACGTCTATGGTCATTGAATTATCATGGATATGAGAATTATTTATTTATTCATTCGTTTTAATGACAAAAATTGTCAACGTATGGTGGCAAGGTACAAGATTATCCACAAGAACTACATTCCGCATATGAATGTGCTACTTTTAATCGTGATTTTATTTATCTACAGACAGCCAGGATTATCCTTGAATTTTTGAGTCACCGATTTCGCCTGGAATTCCTCATATATATATATATATAGCTAACTCTCTAGCTATACGCGTTATACCACGTACGTAGCACTGTTCGACTCGTGTACGTACGTCCCTGCACGTGGCACACGTATATATTTATATGTGTATGTGTGTGTACGCGCGTCGGTGTGGACGCATCGAGCGAGCTCAGTGCGCGCGGCACGTTAATGACAGGAAACCAGCAATATGAACTTGACGGGTCGGTACCGCACCGCGTGAGTATTCTCGTATAGCAGCAGCACCGACAGCAGCAGCATCGGTGCTTACACATCGACCACAGGCCCCCCCCGATGACGATGGGGGTCGGACGGATGCAACAACGCCGGAGTGTTGCCATTCCAGGGTGCTCAAGCGATATACACCACACCGTACCGCATCATCGCGAAAATTCGTCGGATTACGGGGGAGAGGAGGGGGGGGGGGAGAGATCCCAGAGAGCATGATTGAATATAATTACCAGATAGCACGAGAATATGAGGCGTGCACTCTCGTGTATTGTATATCGTGTCGTGACACGCGCAAGGGCGTGTGTAAATAAATGGAAAAATATTACGCGGCTGCATAAGATTGGCAGTATTCGAAAAAAAAAAACACCAAAAATAAAAAATTCGTAATATGTGATAAGATTTTTTGTGGAGACAAAAATTGAAAAACTTTTTGAATAATCGAGGCCCAAGTGAAATTATTATTATCGAAAACGGACGTCAATTTTGTAAGAATAAGTATTCCCATTTTGTTTTCCTATCATTTCTTGATAATTATTGCGTTGAAATTGTGTCAACCACTGATTGGATAGAGAGAGAGAGAGAGAGAGAGAAAGTTTTTTAATCCTACGTGGAATATCCGGCTTTTTAGCATTCGTCTTGGCAAGGCATATACAACTCAAGGATAGTACATACAACTCAATCCCTGAAGGACCTTTGATACGAAACTCGAAGACAGATTACAGAGTTGTGGTCGATATACGCCGCGGGACACCGTTGAGATTTCCCGAAGGTAAATCAATCCAGTTGATAAAACGATGGAGGTAATAAAAGCGAATCGAGTCAACGATTTTTTATTCTCTTCTCTAACCCAACAGTTTTTGCGGAAGATAACATTTTTACGTAGAACTCAGGCTATTTTATCTACGCGGAATATCAGAAATTTGACCAAAGATCACAGACTTCAAGCTAACTACTCTTTACACGGATGAAGGATTTTTGTTAATGAGTTTAGCAAGGATCGATCGAGAGCTCGACACTTTAAGGAGGTTTTTAACGTATATATTGGGTGCGTACATCTATGAAGGTCTAATCTATCGTTTAAGCGGTTCTTCTGAGGGAAATGTTACCGTTTTTTCACTCCTAAAATAATCTCCAATCATCGCTTCGAATACTTCTCCCATAAGAGCCCACCGTATAAGCGGCATATTTAATGTTTTTTTTTTCTCCTCAACTACATGGTAAAAAAATCTGAAATAATTACGGTGTATTCCTAGTACCAGCACAAACCTCCCCTCAAATTTTAGAATCATTCTTACCGTTTTTCTCTGGGTTAAGAACCTCCTTAAGCGATATATTGAGTTTTTTTTCGTATCGCTATGAAATGCTTTTCCTCGAACAAACAATTGTTCGATCGGGCAAAATCTTTTCACACTGATAAATCAATTCAGGAAAAAAATAAAACCTCGAATGACCGAGCTTCATGTGAATTAAAAATTTTCACACCATGTTTTTTCAACTTTTTCCCAATTTTCCTGCATCAAATGATCAATATCGATATCCGTAATAGCTACTGAGACGCTCAAACTTAATAATACTGTTTTAATATATCTTCAATAGAAAAATATCAAAATTTAACTAAAATGGAACCATTCATATACCTTCGTACTATTATTTCGAAGTGAAACGAGACTGAACGTACACCAACGTATGTATAGTACGGTTGTAAACGGAGAGAATTCTTTGGATTCTTTGTTCCGCGCTGCTCTCGTCGTAGAGCTCCTTCTCTGCCTAATTACATGAGTAGCGTAAAGCGCGCAAGATGGAGAAACGCGTTTTATTGTAGGATAGCTATAGCTGCAACGGGGGTTGACCGGTTAACGAGAGACCGACGGCACCACACCAGCCCGAGCACGGCGATTGTATACGCGAAAGCTGGACAAGTAAAAAAGAAGCGGAGAAGAGAGGGTTCATCTGTATAATATAAGGAAGTCGTAGATATGTATATATGTATATTTTACTATACGTATATCCATACTCTATTTGGCTAAATGTGGCTAGAAACTCATACATGTATATACGTTTTAGTGGAGATACACATACTCTACGCCAAGTGCCTCGTGGAAAAGCCTCGATGGTGAATCCTCAGCTATCCGACTCTAACTAACGTCATTAGGTAATTAGATACGTGCCGAGCTTCGCGCTAGTAGACTCGCTGGAGCGAACGGGGAGGATTGGCTGCTCGCTGCCTCTCACCTACTACTTCGGTCGGAGGGTATAAAGACAACGATATATATATATATATATACATATCGTGAATTCGATGCCAATTCTAGTCACTTTTAATTCTGAAAATTGCAGATCTGCTCAATCATTTTTTGCATTATCGTACTTCAGTAACGAGCGGAAATTTGAAAAAAAAGAAGAATACTTTATTTGGCCAATCATTGTTCAATTGTACTGTTTTATTATCAGAGAAATATAACCATGCGAAAGTGAGCAAAGTTGCTGCAAAGAAATTGTCAACAGTCGTAACTTTTCGTAAGCTATTTTCAGCGAGCACTTTTTTTTTCTTAAAAGAAAAAAGCTCCTGTCGGTTAAAAACGTTTTTTTTTTTTTTTTTAATCTACCTTCTACAATATCAGAGGAAGTTTTGCAAAAGAATTTGTCTTTTTTCAACACCGCGATGTGGACATGACATTTTTCTAGAATCGAGAAAATTCTCAACGTCCCAGAGGCTGTCGTGAAAATTGAGTATCTACGGCGTATTATTTGTTTGAGGAAAATGATATATATTTCCGGAGTTGCGCTGAAAAGCATATATCCGGTATATGGTGGATGAAATTGTATAGGCAGATCACGAAAGAAGGTGCATTTTTCGTAAAGTACACGTGAAGCTGTCAAAGGAGAGATAGGAGAGAGGAACATCTCTTCAGGGGGTAAACGGGAATTGAGAATCGCGTCGTCGTTTCCCAGAGCAAAAAGCTCAAAAGGGAAGAAGGGAGGAAGGGGGAAGAGGCAAAGAGATAGAAAGAGATAGAAAGAGAGAGAGAGAAAAGGATCTTTGTGGGCGGAGATTTTGCCTTGAAAACGTGAATGCCTCGTCACCGAGAGATGTCGGGTATATCGACTCGATGCTTCAATCCAACCAGAAGGAACCATTGAGATCCCTAGTACCACGTTTCCTATACTCCATTTCCTCGCCATCTTCATCTTACCCCCTTTCGTTCCCGGCCTTCCGTGCCCCGTTCCACCAACTCACCGCACCAGAGAATTCCATAAGCTATACCACTCCGGGAACGATCTCGTCCCTTACCGCTACGACCAGAAAGTCCCCGTTGCATTCCCAAGGGTGCAGCCAATGCACCCTCTCTATCTACAAGATTATTCCTACTTTTCTTTCCTTTCCTTTCGCTCAGATATAAATATATGTATACGTGTACATTCTGGTGACTCGAACACAAAACCCGAGCGAAGTAAGAGTTTCGCGAACGTCGAATCGACGTGTAAAAAGCATCGATGAATTACCGGTTAACCCATGTGCGATGTACCCATTTCGAGGATATATTACATTATCGATCCAGCGCAATAGACATCGGGTTTCGACGATGTGCGATTTTTTTTTTGAGATTAGTGAAAAAACTTATTTTTTAGAAAAAAATAAATACGGGGTTCTTGATCTAGCCTGGCGTGTGACATCTTCGAGTACGTTCTTGTGCCCATAAAAGCATCATCAGGATAAGCAGAATAAAATTAGACGCGAAATCGAAGGAATTGCTCCGTTGCCTCGTGAGCTGGTAGTAGTTATGAATAACTGTTATGGAGCGAATTAGGCAAAATGTCTGGGTCAAAACGAGTACGCAATCGACAGAAATAGCCCTTTATAACTATAAATTTTAAAGTTCGAGATTGTTTATCATTGAGTTGCACAATGAATTTCAATGGCTCACTTTTCGAATGATGCAGATCTATGGCTATCGATTATTAAATAACTTAGCCAATAAAGATTAAAATTTTTTTTTTGCATAAAACACTTTTTCCATTTCTATTACTCGACGAAATACTTTGAACGAGCACAAAAAAACTATACTAGTGACACGTTTGGTAATGGTTCATTCATTCGATGGATCGAGTCATCTTAGTTATTATCAGCGGGGCCGCATCTGCGAAGGTTCTATCGACTCATGATGTCTCAGTGACGCGACCCCTAAACGAGATGCGGTGACTCGATGGGAAGGGGAAACGGAACGAGATGAGCGGACCATTTCGCGCGCGCGTATGTGTGTGTGTGTGTGTGTGTAAGAGAGAAAGAGAGAGAGAGAGAGAGAGAGAGAGAAAGAGTATAAAGGAGATACGAAGACAAGGAGAACGAAGCAGTTTGTCCGTACAGTATCCAGACCAGGCGAGCTATTTTCACGGTGTGGCCAACGGTAGAATATCTATGTATAGTCAACCTAACGATAATTTCTCCCCAGCGTCACGTGCTGGTAATATAAATCACCCGGTTTCCTAACTCGCCCACACAATTACCTAATACGTCGGGCACGTTACCCGTAGACAGCGACCAACCTCCCTCTCTCTCTCTTTATCCTCTCCATCTCCTTCAGTCTCCTCGTCTCTATCCACATTCCACCTCATTCCAAGACCACCCCATTCTCACTGCATCGCACTCGCAACTTCATTCTCGTGCTGCAGACACGATTTTCGCGCGTCCAAGGAACAAAATATCCTTTATTAGCCACTAACTCGCCGAAAATCGAATACAAATTACCGATCAACAGGGCAATGTACTTTTTCAACCATCTAAAGAACACTTAGCCGTTCTAAGCTTTCGTGCTGTCGCTTTTCCTATGTTATACAGTGGCACCAAACGCGCGGATATTGGTGCATGTGAAAAATGTATATTATGCGTGTTTGGGGGATATAAAATGCGCGAGCAGGCAACGAAGCATTCGGCAAAGCAATAGTTTCACTGGGTGAAAGACCAATTCGCGGGCATTTTGCTCCTTGTCATCGGAACAATGGTCTTTCGTACGAGAAAAGCGCGAGCTACCTTAGCATAATCTAATGGAACATCGTAATTTCTCCAAGTTCTCTACTCACGATGCATTTCTGTTTCTACCTATGATACATTTTGGACTTGCTCCGCGCGTCGAGTGCTCCCGCGAAACATTCTTATTTGCCCCTTACACATAACACGTATTTCTCGCGCTTTCACCTTTTTTTCCTTTCTCGCTTTTCTCGTCTCTACACCACGAGCCCCATTCGCCAAGCAGAGCAAAAGGTGCTTTGCCTCCACCGCTGGGCACCTATAAGAGTGTATAGTCGGGGGGTAGTTTCGAGACTACGGGATAAAACCATGCAGTATAGAGTCTCGTCCCGCAGTCACACGAGGCAATTTCGTCTCCTTTATTCGCACGCTTAAAGTACGTTTAAGGCTACTAAAACACACACACACACACACACACACACACACACACACACACACGCACGCGCGCGTATGTATGCTGTGAGATCGCTCTCGCGTCTCTATTTTCATCGCACCAACAAACCGACAAACTCTTCCGCTTTGAGAGCTAAAAGAGGATATGAGCGAAAAATGGGAAAAAAAAAATAAAAAAATAAATAAAGTTTCCTCGAAAAATATTATGTTCCACGCTTTTAGACGTATTTTGCCTTTTTTTTCTCTTGTCTTTGTTCCATATGACGGTGAGTCAGATTAACACGGATTTACAAGTCACTTAGAGCCATCGCTTCAAGATAAAACTGCGTACACACTAAAACCATACACCGGCAAAAGTATACGTACAGCATGAAGCTCCAAGCACGTAATATTGTGTTTCTTTGTATGTATATGTGTAATATAAGGATGCACGTATACACAAGTGAGCGTGGCTCTTTGCATTTTCTCGGGCACATAACTGCACGACGGGTACATTTCTCGGTCCTACTCGAGGCCTCAAGGCACGTCGCTTCTCTCCACTATACTACATTACGATACGAGCCCCTCCCCCCTCTTTTTAACCCTCTTTCTCCTTCCTTCGTTCTTTCTTTCTTACTGCTGCCTCTAGCTCGACCAACCTCTCTCGAGCAACCTGAAAACCACCCTCACGTTCGCGTTCCATTTTCCCCGAAACCTCTTTTCACTTGAGAATCGCTTTTACCACCCTCATATATATACACGAGAGAAACGACAGACGATGAAAGAGAAAAAGAGTTTTAAAGCGACCAGCTTCCGTGAAGATCGATCCATTTTGTCAGACAAAGCTCGGGGGCGATCTACCTCGTGCACTTATATATATATAGCTTTGAATATTGAGTTTAAGAAAATAGAAAACTGTGTGAACATCGAAAAATTATTGTTTAACGAAATAATTATTTAATCATGCTAAAATATATATATATATATATATTTGTCGCGATGATAAAGTAATTCGTGTATTACCAATATCAAGGGCTAACATTTACTTTCTTAAGATCATGATTACCGCCCTTTTCACGATGGATATCGGAGAAAAATAAACAAACAACACGAGAAATGTGATAGCTTGCATTGTCTTTTTAGCAAGTAAATATCTCCTATTATATCGGAGTAGTAAGCCAGTTTGACCAATGGTCTGATTGCGTGGAACAATACGCTTCCGCATACGAGGCAGATTGAGCCACACATTATAATGCGGGGGGAGAGCGCGTGAAAGTCGATCGCATCGACTTTTTAGATAGTATGGATGCAAACAGTCCTTAAAGTTCTTCTTCTTTTGCTTCGTGCGACAGAAGCAAAACATTCTCGAGATCTGATATATTGACGAGACCCCGATTTCCAAAGTTAGACCGACCATTCTCGATATTTTTCTCGAAATCCTCACCTACACACCCCTATAAGGACGATCGTATAAGAGCACGATTTGAGATCTTTCCCCGTTTGCTGATAAATCAAGAAAGAATAGAGGAGCTCCGAAAATCTTGAACAGAAGCGATGACCGAAATTGCACTTCTCAGTCGCTCATAGTCTAAGGCCCGGACGGCCCTCACACCGACGATAGGGTACACGTTTTACCCTGAAAATCCTCAGTTTGAGAGCGCTACATACAGTGTGTGGCTCGGCCAACACGAAACCCCCGCAAGGCTTTCCGAAACGCTAAGAAGAGGTGTAAGCTCGGTCACAGGGTTGTAACCTGGCCACAGGGTAAAATTGTTCGTAATACAAACGTACAGAGGACGTTTCGGGCGAATTTAACTCACCGCAACACGCTTACTTGTTCGCTCTACAAACCCTATACAGTCCCGTTGTTACTCTCTTCGCCAACTGCTGAACCTCAATATGTGTGTGTGTGTGTGTGTGTGCTGTGTGCGCGCGCGGATTATAAACGGATGGTTGCATGTACTTTGCAAAGCATCATCCAACAACAACTCGTCTCAGAGAACAGACGCTTGAGGCGGGGGTTTTCAAAACCACGCTGGCTGGAACTTATACGTGGTCTATTCTCTGTGACTGTCAGAGCCTTTACGCGGCTGTTTGTCAGATAAATCGCCGGATGCCACCGACTGTCTATCATTTTCGTATTGCATTACAACCGAAGCCGCAAAATAGCCCGCGGTACCGACGCTCAATTGAACGTTCGCATTGACAACGGCAGACCTCGGAATTATAACTATATATACGTAATTGTATGGTATAAGTCCGTGATTAAAGAATCAATATCAAACGAAACGAATCGTCAGAGAAATCGAAACGGTGAATAATTTGCGAGGAAACCCATAAAAGGAAATTAAACTTCGGCAAATCAGTCCTTCCGCCGTGTTTTTTATTTTTATTTTTTTTTTTTTTTTTATTGAGTGCGATGAATCGATGCGATCTCGGAACAAAATTGGCGTGACAATGGAGTCAGAAAATTCAAGCTTTTGGCAGATTTATATCTTAAAGGTTTGAGCTCACGCGAGCTATTACTTACTTCATTTCTTAACATCGTCGACGATATTATACACCCTCAGTGACACAATCCGAAAGATATATGTTTATTGTTGACGATGAAACCTTCACTAGAGTATAGCGACTCAGTTCTAACAAACTCTACTCGCCTCGTATTTTTATTTTTTCTTAGGTGCGTTCTGTTGTTTCCTTTTTTTTTTTTATGCGTCAAAGTCTCACTGTCGATATCTGCCTTTTTTCACAATTTTTTATTAATCAATATAGGTCAGCTGGAGGAAGAGATAAGAATAAAATTTGAGACTTTTTCAGGATCTTCGAGCATGTATAAGGGATCCTGTCTGTACGTCGCGTCGGCCTGTGCGTCACTAAAGCGCTCGGCATTGCCAACGATATACGCGAAGGACCTTGGTCGACAAGCGTGTGCGAAAGTCGGGCGATCGAAGCACCAACAAGACTCGACAGGGAGAAACGGTAGTTGGATACTGAATTTGTTGGTGGCTCGCCGCTTCGAACCACCCACCCAATGACCCGCTTTGTCGACTCTGCGAGTAAACAAGGGAAGCTTCGTGGCCCACGAAAGGAGAAAGGGAAGAACCAATGCCATGTGTTACACGATCCAAAAGGGTCGTTTTCACCCCCGCAAAGTTATACGATGGGCTAAACCATCGAGAGACTAACGACCTTTCCATACAAATATAGATACGCACGATTCCTCTTCGATTCAGCCTCTGTATACGCGGATGAAAATTCCGTTTTAAATCATTTACTTTAATTTGATTAAAAAAAAAAATCAAAATATTATTGTTTTTTCAAGCCAATATAAATTCATAGTCATTATATAGTTCTGTTCAGATTCTCTCGTTATTCAAGCGGATGAAAACTGTTTAACCGTTCCAATGGATTCCGATCGCGGTTCAAAAAATGTTGGTCCAAATTGGCTGTTTATTTATAAAAGCTCGTCGCCATCGAATACCGTTTCAGTTATATCGCGATACTCGATAGAAGGAATTTTATGCGGCAGAGTTAGTCGGCGTTCATTAAGAGGGTGCAAACAAAAGGGCGCGGTATAGCTGATACAGCGGAGAACAGAAGCACCGAGGGGGGGTTTGCTTTGGTTCGACGAACCAGAGTGTATCGGGTCACGTATTTTAATGCGATGGAGACGGCTTTCGACACCTGTCGATCGGAAGATTAAAGAGCGATGTTGCCGTAGGCTATATGTATAGTTAGCCTAGGTGTTCGGGCTTAGCGTAACCGGCTTGGCGAGCTGCGGGCAAGGGTTGAGCGTATGTCAAGAGAGATAGAAAAAAAGGAGAGAAGCAAAAGAGAGATAAGTATAACTATATATACAGGCGTAGAGAGGGCAGAGCGAGTTTGTGATAGAAAGATAGAACGCTGTGGCGCGGAGAAATCTCTCTTCCTCAGTACCGGGGCAACTTTAGTGTTTACACGGCAAACGTTGGAAGTAATTCATCGGTGGAAGAGAGTGGAGTAACGATGATGGGGTACGAAGCTATACGCCGCAAATCGACGCGGTTAAATCGGCCTAGCAGGTAGATTCAACGTTTTTCCCTCAATTGCAACACACCGTTCGATTCTCTCCAAGACTAATTGCCCAACTATATATATAACAGTCTCCGCGCTTATATCTGTAGCTCATTCAAACTTTCTACGGATGTCTTCGCAAACTTTGCACAAATTACAGTTTTACACACGGACGAACTAATGCGAGGTAATGGTCCCCGACTACTGACTGTGACGCAATTATGGATTGTCTAGCCTATTTGTTAATTGAAGAAGTGCAACTCTCACATCTAGGCGACTCTTAAATTTTTTGTTTATACATATAGATATAGGTACATGAAGCTGATTAATATTTGCCAAATATCCAAAGGGAGAATTATTTTTCAATGACCTGCGCATATATAACCGCACGTGCGTGCGAAAGAAATTTCTCAAATTTTGACTCTCAAAGGCGCGAATTAAGCGAAGCATGAAAATAATTATTCGATTGTTCAAAGTCCCTCGCACCCCGATGGACTTTTTTTTTTTTCTTACAATCAAAGCGCATCGATTGTATTCGTTATGCGGTTTATGAAAAAAAAAAAAAAAAATTATGAGAAGCGATCCTGAAAAAAGCATCCAGAGCTTTATGATCGATTGGGATCTGCAAGGAAGACATCTGCAAGGGAAGAATCAGATCGCTTACCATGGCGTCCTTGATGTGATCGACCGGTTGAAGTAGAACGGTCGCGGTTGCCGTACCAAGTGCCCGATGATGCTGATGCAACGGAGGCGGATGCTGGGGCGCTGCAACTGCTACAGCCGCGTTTGCGTTTGCCGCTGCAGCCGCAGCGGCCGTTACGATGCTTGCCGTGCAGGTACAGGTGCACGTACAGGCAAAGTTACAGGTTTGCTGGCCGAGCAGGTGACTCGAGACCCCCGGTCCGGCCGTGTGCAATGGCGGGTGCAGGGGTACCGCACCTCCCGGCACGAACGAGTACGAATGAAAATACGTGGTGGTGGCGGTGCGACTTCCCTCAGCGGTTGTTATCCCGTACGACGACTTTGTCGACGCTGTATCGCCGAATTTTATGCCCCGGTTGCCCGTAAAACTGCCGATGTTAACGCACCTACGGCCGTTAAAATCGTCGCTACGCGTGACGTTATGACTATTGCCGATTTGTTGATAAGCCGCTGCTGCAACGGCCGTGCGCGCCTTTACGAGGGAACCGAGTCCCGGAGTTTGAAAATTGCCTCCCTGTACCGCGTAAAATCTCAGCGGATCTGGATTATTACCGAAATTCCTCGTTACACCCGGCTCACGGGGCCAACCTCTCGCCGACCACCACAGCTTGAATCTTCTTCTCCTCCCTCTCTACACTATCCGCCAACACCGTCGTCTCTACCCTCTTGTTGCTTCTACCGCGGGGCCCTGGATATACACCTCTTTCCACCGGATCTCCTTATCTTTCCGGCTTCTTTCACTTGTTCCGTCGCGTACTCTCGCACTACCCAACGAAGAGACCCACCTTTAACCCACCCGCGCCTGCCCGTATTTTCTCGTTCGGCCTGTTGATTCTCGAGATTTTTCGCCTCCTCTGGACTAACCTCTCGACTCGAGGACCCTGCTCTGTCACTGTGGTCTCTTTTTTTCCTTGGTGCACCCCCGCTCTCGCTGCAACGTTTCCCCTGGAGCTTTTTCTCCTCTTTTTTTTCCTCTTCTTCTTCTTTTTTTCTTTTACGTTCGTCGACTCTACCGCGTCATTCGTTAACCTTGTTTTCGTTCACTTTGAATTTTATTTTTTATACGAGATAGTGGGCTAACTTTGCCCGACGATTTTTCAAGGCAGTGGAGCTCAAGGGAGTTTTGTTCGGGTGGGATTGATACGATATGCGCGCAACGTCCTGTCGTTCTCTTTGTGTCCGTATATTTTTCTCTTTACATTTGTTTCCTCGATGAGTTTACTTGCACATACGACGGAGATCTATGACTTTATACGAATCATCCGACAGTCGTGCTGGGATTCGATTAAGTTTGAACAAAAAAAAACAAAAAAAATGTTACCTTAACACTAACGGAATGATTGTCCGATTCAAGGTGAGCTTTTGGGATGTCTCTTTGTTTTTGGTTTTAACTTTCTACCTAATTTTCATCGACAGCAAAAAGCGTACACGACGATTGAGGATTTGTCCAAGAAATTGCCAGTTACAATTTTACGGCAATGCTTGGGACAGAATGTAATTGAAACGATGTAGGTACAAGTGAGATACAACGATGTAGGTACAAGTGAGATACAACGATAGATTTTGTATATGTATGTTCACGATTTTTTAGACACATATATATGTATATATATATATATGTATATGTATATTATGCCGAGTAACAATAAGGGACTCGGCGTTTATGAGATTACAATATTTGTACGTGCAATTGAGCGAGATTGTCGGATCGATTGATAACGTGCGCTGCTGTGTTCGAGCTAAGCGCTCAAAGATTGCTGACTTGAAAAAATGATTGTCAAGAGATTGTCGGAGCTTCTTGTTCTCTCTCTCTCTCTCTCTCTCTCTCTATCTCTCTATCTCTCTCTCTCTCTCTCTCTCTCTGCGTCTTTTGTCAGAAAGCAAAGACGCAAAGTAAGACACGCGAGAAGGTAGAGGTAAAAGGCAAAATACAAATATGCGTGTGTGCGTTTTTATGATATCGCAGATGGAATAGTTAATGGAAACACGATGAAAGTGAGAGAAGAGAAGAGGCGAGATATCAATGAGACGGAGAACTTTTGAATTCGCACTTGTTCCTCTCACACTGAAATACAGATCCGCGCAATAGTGCCAGAATTATTCACAGACAGAATGATATATTTTAACTAGATATTTTTGTTGTAGATGTGTATGTATATATATATATATGTGTAGAAAGAGCTTGTGTGAACAATTCTTCGCGGTGCTGTATGGAGGCTGTGAGGGGATCACATTCAAGTACTCGAAAGCTCAGAGTCTCCGAAATTCGCAGAAAAAAACCTGGTTTTGTTTTGTTTTTTTTTTTTTTAATTTTCAAACTCGATTGAAAATTGCGATTTCAGGGCAATCAATGTTTATTCATTGATTGCTCGATTTCGCAATGCGGATAGCCTATAAATATCATTTGATTGTCTTCACGCGATTCTTTTTGTTTTTCAATAAAAACAACTTCTTATCACTTAAGATGCTTAATTTGATTTTTTTTTCTTCTATATATACAAATTACTCATGCTTTTCCCCTAAGACTCATCGAGATACGCTCATACAGTTTTCACTTACTTTAATAATACTTTAATGGTAATCGGGATAGTTTTTCGCGTATATGCATGTGTATCTAAATGTGTGGTACGTGAGAGCAGTGTGACTGAAAAACACGTTTATCCGAGAACGAAGGACGAGCTTATCCAACGATCTGAGATGGATTCTTATTCAAGGATTGGTGATGATTCAGGGATTTTAAAAAGGAGTTATAGCGCGAGACAACTTTTTTTTTTTACCCTCAACCGGTTGAATGAACAATTTTTCGAGTCTCCAATCGCGCACGTTTTCCCTCGGGGGGCATACAGAACAAAGACAGTAATGACGAGATTTCGGTTATTATTATTGGCCACCCTTCAATCCACCCTTTAACTCGGGAGAAGTTCTTCACTGGCCGTATCTAGCGAGGGACCTCTGTGCACGTGTAATCGATCTAAGTGTGCGTGTGTGCGTGTATATTTTTTTCCCCCTCCAAACAGGTGCACGTTTTTCCTGGCGATTTTCCTGGTTGGAATTTCCTCTCTTCGTTTTTTTGCAGAGGCCACGCGTTTATCTTGGCAAACAGTCGTTTGACGGCGTGGCACGACTTTGCGTGATTGCCAGACAGGGACGCGAAGCTCCGTCACCTGTTTTTTTTTTTTTGTCCCCTTCGATACTCTTATTGCATAAACGACACGTCTCACCCTCTATCTCTTACTCTCTCTCTCTTTCTCAAACGCACGCACGCACACACGCAGACACACACACGCACACATGGGGTAGGATCTTAGTATTGATATCTGGCTTCACGTGGCGAGTAGGATTGAGCTTTTCTTATTGTTTTTCTCTGTTTCAGTTTTATTTTAAATTTTATTCTCGTAATAATTGATGATTGCGATGAATACTGGAATGGTGCACAATCGATGATAGGCGATAGCGACGGTGTTGAAGGATATGGCGCTCGAGATGATTTAAATTATTCTATCCTCTCTGCGGGTTTCTTGCGCGTTGATGATAATTTCGTTTTGTTATACTATTTGTCGTTATATGATTGTGATTCGAATTGTTCGTGGCGATAATTGATTGGCGGTGGCTGTGATGTGCGCGTGATAGCTTTGATAGCGAACAGGCGGACGGTTTTTGGGAGAGAGATTTAGAGGTGGAACGATTAAAGAGCGTCCTACTCGATCGCTAAGCTTGACACAACTGGCGCTGTACGAGCGGAGCAGCGAAGCCCGTGAGCCGACGATGACGCCGCTAGGAGGCAACAGTACGCGGGTTTCAAACCCTCTAACCCCCCACCATGTGAACCCCTCGGCCAATCGTTACCAAGCCGGGTTTTCTCTCTCTCTCTCTCACTCACTTCTTTTTCTTCTCCTCTTCCATCTGTACACTCTCTTACTATCCTTATTGCTCTCTTTCTCTTTCTCTCTCTCTCTCTCCTCTCTCTCTCTCCTCCACCTCATGTGTTACACGCGTTTCTCCGTTCAACCCCGCGATCGTGAAACCCTACGTCATGATGTTCGAGCTCGCTCGTACTCGAACGAAGCAAATGCGCAACCTCAATATTTTCCACTCGCTCCGCCAAGCGCACATATTCGCGAGGCTCTCCTTGTCCCACCCGCGGGACAATGCGAACTCTGCTAGGCTCAACCCTTGCGTGATTTTACTGCCGCCACCATCGCGCAACCAGCAGCGAAGCATCCTACCCCTTCGGAAAGCGCGTCGTCTCCGCATACTATATGCACCGAGCTTACGATTTCCTTTAGTACAGTTCTCGCGATGTATACCGGTGTACACACACACACACACACATACGCGCGCGCAAATATGTCATTTTCGCACAACGTCCACTGTCAACTATATGTGATGAGATGTATCGATGTATACACCGTCAAATTTAACAATAGCGCATACGAGAAAAATTTGTTGTAACGTCAAATATACACTGTTAAAAATTTCTCTTTGAAATTTAACAAAAAAAGTTTGTGAAGCCATTAACATATACTTTTTGTATATTAAAATTAAACGATTTGAATGATTGAATATTAATATACGTAGTTTAACAAATTCGTAACCATTATCAAATTTAATATTCAAAAAATACATTAAATTTCACGAATAAAATATTTTTTATGTGCCAATTAATATTCGCTATTATATTAAACATATCTCTTGCAAAATGGTTCCATACGCATATTTTGTCGTTTTTATGGATCAAAGAAGGGTTACACTGGAAAAGAAAAATCCTGCACGGATTACTCGATAAAATTTTATTCTCCTCGACGGGGACTTCGTACCTGATGCGACCTACCTACCTATCCTACCAATCTTCGTAACACGCTACCCACTGCACTATCAACTGCTCATGAACTTTCGAAATTCATATCATGTATTTGACTCGCCAGAGAACACTCGATCAGTTGGTATGTTGGGAGCTACTCAAGAGATGGTGGTGATCCCGTCTTTCACCCTTTATTTAGTGTAACCAATTACGGTGTAGTGAAATTTCAAACACAGTCACTTAAAACTCAAAGAACTCGCAATTTGTTTTTAATTTTCAAGATAGTCTTTGAATTTTAAATTATCCATCGATGCTGCTGTGCGGTGAATTCATGGACGAAAATTATACCGGACTGATGCGTGGGTCACGAGAGAGAACTCACAAGTCCTCGCGGGTATTATATACGCGACGAAACGGTTAGTGGAATTTTTTAAACGAGTATAGAAAAAATAATGGTGCGCCCCTCGACCCGTCTCAACTACAAGCTTGAATGATACCGGCTGACCCGGTTTTTTTTTAAATGTAAATTATATTCAACAAGGTTTGCTCAATTTCGACTGCGCAGCTGTCAAAATTGTTACGAGAAGGTGAATAAAATTTTGAATGAGAAACAAGCTCGTGAACATTTCAAGCTATCGAGAGTTCGTTTTTTGGCATTGATTTTCGCGAGAATCGATAGGGAATTCAAAGTTTTATAGAATTTTGTGAGATTTTTTTCGAAAAATCATCGGAAATACGAATAAAATTTCGTGCAATTGAGCTTCATTAATGTGCAAACCTGAAAAATTGAAAAATTCCATGCTGTCACTTTACAAATGGGGGATTCAATGTGAAATTTTTTATAATCTTCCAAGTCCTTTGGAAAATTTGTTTACAGTTAATATTATCACATCGGCACGTTAGAATAATATCCGTGCCTGGGGGGGCAGTTCAGACAAATGGCATTGGCAGTTCGTTCGTTTCCGAATGCACATTGCTCCATGAATGACGAGAAGAGCGTACGTCTCTCGCTTTTTTTTTTTTTCGCCACTAATCGAGGCCGATCTGCTGTTCAAAGGAAACAATAGCAAGACCACACGCACCCTTCGATTTCACCGTTCCTTCAACTCGAGGACTCTCGAGAAACAAGTTACAAGTGTTTGTGTTCTAAGCGGAGATTGCTCCCATCATCGCGGACAAGTAAAGAGAGGAAAGAGCGAAAGAAAGAAGAAAAAAAAAGGCGGAAAAAATTGAACAGCTATACGAGCGTAATCAGCTCGTTTCTCTCATTCTCGATGCCTGACCGGAAACAGGAGAGAGGCTCGACTTTCGACCTAAGCCCCCAAAACCCGCAACCTTCGACTCTCAATCACGCATTGACTAATTTGCCACTTTCTCATCGCCTTCTATACATCATCCCCAGGTCTACCGGATCTTTCCAGGTCACGATTCTTTCGATTCTTCGTGACTCTCAATTTACACCGTACTACTTTTACCTTCTTGTATTGTTGCTGTTGTTTTTTTTTTTGTCATCGACCAAAGACGAAATAAAACGCCTGTGGAACTAAACGCAACGGGGGGGATTAAAGGGCAGATAAAAGTTTGTTATGACGGGGAAAACAGAGCTAGCGGTCTTACGGGCGAGAGGTCCGAGAGAAGTTAGGCCGAGAGACTCGTAACTTGGTTAACTCGGCGTTGGGTCAGAGTTTCGTTCAGTGAATTAAAAATAAAAGAGAGAGAGAGAGAGAGAGTAATGTCGTGTGTTTCGCAAGAGACAGGAGCGTGTTTGTGTAGAGGATATCGGGGCTACATGATGCATTCTCAAAAGTTTCATTTGTACCTCCCGAATGATCAATTCATTAGGCAGCTCACGCTCATAGACACGAAGCTTATCAAGAAGCAAGAAAAAAATTGTCGGACAATTCGGTCCATCAGCTTATTTATCGCTACAGTATACGTAACGCTGATATAGTTACGGTTCGTCGAGTAGTAAGCCCACTATCTTCTTGAGTATGTGACGGTAATGTTCTTCTGAATTGAGTGAAAAGCTTTATGAGCGAATCTACGCGAAAGTTATACAGGCCAAAAAGCTCAGCGATGCGATTCCGAGTCAGTTATTTTGTTTTAAACTCGGGGAGCTCATCATGGATAGAAAATTTAATCACGTTTTTCTTGTTTGGTCTCTCAATGGTTTATTACGGATGGAAAAAATGATAGAGTTTCATTGAGTGAGTGAAGATGGATGATTTTTACGTAACCCCGAGCTAATCGTATCGATTATATTCCCCTATGAGCTTGTAACAGACAATTCCATATTCGTACGATAGTCACAGGGCTTCAAAAGCCAGATGGCAGCGATTAATAATTTTCAAATTTTTAATAAATGATAGAAAATACGAATTTCGCTCTTCGTCATGTCGCAGGCGTTTTACAATCACTCTATTGAATTTCAGGAGATTATCGAGCATATACTTGATTCAATTTTTACAAATTTTTCATCCAGCTGATAAAAAAAAATTGAAAAAAAAAACCTTCAGTGATATCGCCACTGTGTCAAGTAGCCCCGGTCTCATCTGTATACATGTTTTACTGTTTCGTAAATTTTACGGCACGAGAGTTACGGGCGTCCACGCGACACGCTACACACGACTAAACAAGCCGGCAAACGACCAAACTTAATTATCTGTTTAACTCAGAGTGTTTTCTCTCCTCGTCCTCTAAATTCGTTTTCCCCATACGACAGAGTGAGCCAGCTCTGAATTTAACAATTTCATTGTTTTCCACGAGACCCGCTAAAACTCATCGGAGACTTTAACATTCAAATTTTATTATGCGAATTTTTTCTTTTTCCTTTTTTTCCGGATAGAAGAAGCTATTCGGCTGTAAAAATAGTTTTTTTCCCGAGATGAATTTAAATCGTTGATAAAGCTAGATCTCACAGTAGTAAGACAAAATTTATGAGTTTAATGTCGACGGTATTAATCGATTGAGGTTTTTGAATTTAGGAACTGATCACGAAAAATTGTTTCTTCGCAATTAATTTTTCTTTTTTTTTTTTTTTTTTTTCAACTTTCAACGATTTTCTTTCGAACATTGAATGGAAATTCTCCTTATTTATTTTGATTCAACGTGTGCGAATAGAAGAATTGGAAGCATTGATTCGACATTGACAAAGGAAAATGGGGTCGAGAATGATGGACATTGAGAGAAAAAAAAAAAAACAAATCTGGAACGAATGATAAAGACAGTTGGAAAAGCAATTTCTGTAATGTCATAATTTTCAATTATCCATCGATGGCTGCTGTGTGGAGAATTCATAATGAACACGAGCAGGACGAAAATTATAACCGGACTCTGGTATGCGTGGGTCACGAGAGAGAACTCACAAGTCCTCGTGGGTATCATTCGTCATTTGCGAGTGAATAATGCATAAATAGTTACAAGGATCATAAAAACGAGGGTGTTTTTTTTTTTTTTTTTTTTTTTTCTTCGTGCCAGGAAGCGCATTTTCCTTCGGCATAAGAATCGAGCGCGATACAATCAATGATAACGAGAGCGATACCTCACAATACCCAACCCAAACATTAGAATACACAAACTCCCTATCCAATCTCGCTGTACTCTGTATTAAACATGCACGCGAATATAATATACACGTGCGAGTATAGATTTTCCGCTTGTCACGTGCCGGGTGTGCCCTACTCGTAGGCGGTTGTTTTTTTTTTTCCCCCATTGCGGATATCCGAAATCTTATTTTACCCGGTGACTCCCCGGACGAACGTCTCGGGCACTTGAGAACGCGGATAAATCTAGGTAGACGCAGAGAGACGGAGCTACCCCACGCGATAGAACCTAAATATTTTATCAACAATCGATGTTGCGCCCTGGAGAATGAGTCGGGAGAACGAGAAAAAAAAAAAAAAAAAGTGAAAGAAATGTAAATCGTTGCTGAGCCAAGAATTACAAAACAATGTGGCGAAAAGATGCAACTTAAGCGCGTCATTGAGTCAAGTTTTTTGTCGCCTCCATTTACGAGTATAATTGTATTTTTTTTTGTTTTCTGACAAATTTGTCGAACGAACGAACGGGAAAATTTGTTATTTCTGCGCGTGAGTGCATCAATTTTCATTCTCAAGAATCTTGGGAAGCAGAATTTATTTTTATTTTTACTAATCCAGCTTTAAGGATTAAAAACAATCCCACAAAAAGGCTAACAGTTTTTTTTTTTTTAAACGGTGCACACTATTCCACGTTGAAAAGCATATTTCGTTAAAAAAAAGGTTTTTCAAGCAACTGGCAGGAGATAAGAGAGGAAAGTTTTTCCTACCAAGCTTGGAAATACAGAATTACTATTATTATTATTTTTTTTTTTTTTTCTTTTAAAGAAAAAGCTATAGAGTTGCAAGAAAAAAAATACTCAAGTCATCGTTACTTTTTTTTTGTCATACATCGAGGGATCTCCAACGCCTACACGGACGTTGAAAACGAATTTTTAATTGGTGCAACAAAAAACTCGGTTGTCTCAAGCATATTTTGGTCGACTCGAAGCGAATGATCGTTGAACAAACTAATTTTTTTAAATTGTAACCAACCGAAAAATTCATTTGAACGTCCGTAAATGCAGACGTTGGAGAGAATTCAACGTAATTTTTTTTTCTCGATAAGACATGAAAATTGCAATTGATATGAGATCACTATACGTGAGAATTGATGACGTTGAAATTAGCATCGTTGTAATGCAGCGAAAGAAGCTTTTTTTAAAATCATTTCCAGTATTGTCTGAAAGTCGAAAATCATTTGAACCTTTTTTTTTTCGTGACCTGGGGCCTAAATATGCCAGAAAAGCGTCAGCAATACCGGAAATGATTTTTTTTTATTGAAAAAAAAAAAAAAAACTATTTTCGTTGCATTCCAACGATGCAAATTTTTCAACATCATGAGAATTGGTGCAACGAGAGCGATTATATTCGAAGAGATATCTCACGGTTTTCAGATGCATGTGCGTAAACGAAAATTTGGCCGTGGGGTAAATTTGCGAAAGGACGAAGCATGTTTAGGGAGATATTGAGAACTAGTCTATTGCAGAAATGCTGTGCATATATAAGCGCGCGAGCATTCGTCCGTTGGAGCTTAGACAGGCTCCAGAGCTAAGGCAGAAATCGTGTATGCGTAATGCGTGCTATACGTGTATCCCGTATGTCCGTCGGTTGAGTCGTCGGCATCGCGCTGATGCTTTCGTGTGCCGATTACCCGTATACACACGTGGTAACTAAGTAAAGCGACTAATCCACGTGTATATATATATATATATATATATATATATATATATATATATATATACATATATATACATATATATATATATATATATATATATATATATATATATATATATATATATATATATATATATATATAGTATATATATAACGCTGGTAAACGGCTTTGCTATAGAGGAGCAAATCGCTTTCTCCGATATAGCCAAGCTCTCTGAGAGATTTTCACCGGTGAGCGAGCTCGATATAGAGTAAGTAGATCTCTCCGGTACTACCGTTTCTACTTCCGGTTAAACGAGAGGGTATGTTTCCCCAGAGGTTTATCCCGTTGTGTCCCCTCGGCTATCGGGAGAGGACCGAGTATAGAGTGATAGCAAGAACTGGGCACCACACACTCTAGAAGCAAGGGCGGTACACGTGCGTGGTGAATTGAAGTTTTGGAAAAAAAAAAAATCGCAAGATATTTCTTCGAGGGATCGCAAGGCCCCAAAAAAAAAAAATCGATTTTGGTTATCGAATTTCGAATTTGCGTTTGGCAAAACGACGAATCCAACACGGGTGCGTTTAGAAAACAGCGGGAACAGTGACAAAAATCCAGAGAAAAGTCCTCTCTTTGGTCGTGTGCAGAAACTTCGACGAAATATTAATAAGTTCGGGGGACTGAATTAATCCGGGTAAACGCGAATGACAAGCGATCGATCGAGATCACGTCGGGGCTTGTTAAAAGTTTACTTCTGAAAACCACCCTCGATGCTCCTGAGCCAATTTATCCGCTCTGTGCTACGGGACAAACGCCTTATGGAGTGATTCATAATGAACACTTACCCGTGGAACTATATTTCGCTCTGATGCATGAGTAGGCTTACGGGCGATCCGAATAATTAAGTCAAGATCATTAATCAAAATCGATTAAAGCAAAGATAACTCGACGCGAACGGCTTACGTGGAACACAGGAAACAGTTGCGTTGAATCTATGATATAAAAAAAAAACGCGAATAAGATACCGAATCTTATTATTCTTGAGGCGATGGATATATGGGCCAGAAATGTCGCGATTAATACGGAGTTAAAGTGGTTTGCTGAACGCGATATCTCCAATGGCACTTCTCGAAGCGAAATGGTTTGAGAAAGGTAGAAAGAGTGAGAGAGAGAGAGGAGAGAGGAGAGAGAACTTAACCAAGACTCGCTAATTTAATAATGTGCTAATATTCACATGGAACTATACGACCGCTCTCGGGACACGCGCTGGCGGGATATCAAGTTCTTCCAAGCCCGATTGCACCGTGCAAACGAAATCGCGTGTACGCTAGAAGAGATCGTTAATTCTCACGTGGCGCCAACTGCTAATACGCTGGGCATACCGTTTTATGCCAGCTCTCGAAGTCCGTGGCCTCCGCAGGATACGCGATTCTTGGCAATTTAACCCCACGGTGTAAGCAGTATGCAGATCGCGCAAAATTGCCACGCACGCGAGGGATTACGCTCGGTGGGGCTTCCTCATAAGCGTCTTAGCCCACACTCCAATTCTCGTTCCCTTTCGTCGGGCGAGTGGCCCGCAAAATTAGCAAATCCTTGTGTTTATATGCGATAGGGAATGAGCGATAAGAGGGGATTTTAAATATCGAAATGAAAATTGTTCGAGTATCATGTTTGATCTGGTTAATTGAAAAATCACGCAAACACAGCGCCGTAATTATGATCCTGAAGACCCGAAGAAATAATAAGAATGAACGGCTACGAGCTTAAAGTGGAGCGTGTGTTACCAATCGTGTTTTTTTCTTCCTTACAAAGTACATGGAAACAATAACACACTTGAATGAGTCTAAAAAGTGAAGAAATAAATCCCTCGACAAAACGTTATTTCAACAGTCGAATACGAATTGTGCACTCATGCTCTATTCTTCGTTGCATAAACTCGCAGAGGTTTGATAAAATTGCTCTTAGCGTGACAAAATATGTAGCTCATATGTGAGTAAAATATTATAATATTTTTTTAATATATTATTTTATTATTGATATAATATTTTTTTATTATAATATCATAGATATTATAATAAATAATAAGAGAAAGTTGAAGAGAGGCCACCGCGTATGAAGAATGAAAATCCGATTTTAAAAAACGCGGAGCATATAATATCACACGAGCTGTTGTTATAGCCACGAGCGCAATATTTTTATGAGTAAGCCAAAGCTCGTTTGATCAGTATATAGCCATTAATCCGTTAATTACCGCGGAGAAACTGTGTTTCGCCTCACGAGGAATGCTTATTTACGAGTGAATAGCGTTAGCCTACGACCACCACCAGCCCCGAATAAAACATTTCACAAGAAGCTACCATTATATATTATTAAATATATTTCATTGCTATAACGGGCGTTTACATAAATACCGTTGCAACGTTACATTGCCCTATTTACCGAATCATCATTGTTTGAATATAATTGGTTAAATAGTCATGGGTAATTGCGATTGGTCAATGAAAAATGAATTTCGTTGAATAGTGAAAATCATTGATTGCCATTCATTTGCTTGGGATAAATCATCATTGACAATCGAGTTGTTTTTTTTCTCCCTCTTATATATAGATATATATGGATGCAAAAATTACGAAGGAAAATAGACACAAGAGCAGAGAAATCATAAGGATGGAGAGAGCTGTGTTGCAGCTGTTCCGATCCCGAAAGCTCGCTCGTGGCTGTCGTATAATTCAAGCGAGCCGGACATCCGCACTTCGTCTCTTGCTACAGTACATATATTTATATAATACGAAATACCATTTGCACATAATACCTGTGTACGTATAGTTTAGTACCTAATATACAATAGAGACATAGCGAGAGAGAGAGAGAGCGCGCGCGGTTGCACAGCGGAGGAGCCCATACGGGTAGAGTCGAGGGTAAACCGATTTGCTCACCGCGCGCATAAACGGATGACCGCAATAATGATTCGTTCAAACAAAATTATGCACGCACGATTCCCTCGCGTGCTTCGAGAGTGTTCTCTCGTCGAGACACACGTGCCCCTCTCGGCCAAGCTTGCGCTCGTTCAACAGTTCTGCAATGGCAACTGAATTCAAATGTCCGTTCTATTTGGACGAGTATATGCGAAGAGACACAGCAGCAGCAGCAGCAGCAGCATCAGATTGATGAACGGACCACGGGCCGTTTCGGGAACACGCGGAAACGATGGCATAGAGGATAGAGAGGAGAGAATTCAGTTCGCTATCTCACCTCGAGCGTGCAATCTATCGCCCGAATCCACCAGGACAAATAATAGAATGCTCATTGACCCATTGTATCATCGCTCGTACAAAGAGCGAAGAAATATAATTTAAACAAATTGTCACTATTTTTTTTTTTTTTTTCGTAATATCATCCAACATAATGCGACAACATGAGAATCTATTTCTCATATCTATTCCTTCTATATATATACAACCGGAAAATGTCTATAGCTTGCTTTGTGCCTGATGAAAAGCAAGGGCTTTTGAAAGGAAGCGCCCCCCCCCCCCACACCTCCTACTTAGACTCCACTTTAGCCTGATATATGCCCAAAGAACGAGACTAGAGATACTGAAAAAAGGATGTGAAAATGTGGATGATGTATCACAAACTATTCATGAGCATTTCGCGTTTATCGTGTACCACGAGCTCTGTGCTCTTCTCGTGTCAAGTCCGATCGTTTCTTGGCCACGCAACAAACGACTCATCCATAATTTCAAAAGTGATGCAGCGTATACTGCGCATATGACCTGATAAATATCCCAGGATAAAAAGAAAGTAGAGTAACTATGGAAAGCAGCATCCTCTGCTATACTATACGTATACTCCTGCGGAATAGTGTCGCACGTAGGGGTGCATATCGTGTATTTTCTGAAACCCTCGTATAATCGAACACGCAAGTTTCGTCTCCACGTATACTCGGCCCATCTTCTCATACACATATATATATATATATATACGCCTGCTTGCGTGACTTCGCACGAAAGAGCGATGCGCGCGTGACTAGGCAACCATGAGGACATCATGTATATACGTATTATATCATCCTCACTTCAACGTCGAGTCCAACTGTATACGGGAAAGTTCGATGCACGAATGCGGTTGTCGGTACGACATTTTTGAAATATTTTCAGAATTTTCAAAAATTTAAACAGGCCTATCTTTGAAAAACTTTACTTCTTTCCAAAGATGTGACGGTTCGACCGGACCAATTCAACAGATCAAAGTCGACGAAACAATATGCATGATTCAGAGAGGTTTTGAGAGAATTGGATCGATGCGATTTGCCCACAGAATAAAGCGACAGCCGTAAATTGATCCTGAGATGTCCAGGATTAAACGTCAGAGCAGAGGCAAAATTATAAGAGACAGTCTCGTCCTTAGCTAGCCTATAAGGACAACGACATTGGACCAAAAAAAAAAAAAAACCAAAGTTGACGAGAGAACAAGCATACCGTGTACTGATTTCACGTGTCCCATAAAATCACGATCGCAATACATTTCGCTTACACACCCTCTATTTATATCACCGTGCGGACTCGTTTTCTCCGTAGCGTGAAAAGCCACATTGTTGCGCTGTCCGTGGGATAATAAGGGTTGATGAATTGCCTCGTGGACGCGCAACATAACGGAGAGAAAACTTCGCCTCTTAGATCCCCGAGACCGGGGGGCGGGGGGGGGGGGGGGGGGAGATGGAGCGAGAAAAACAGAGATGGAAAAATCGAGGGAAATGCTCGAGCACATGCAGGCGGGGGCGCGTAAGCAGCGTCGCTCTTTATTTATTTAACGTCTCGAGTGACCTGAACGTCGACATGGGAAAAACTTTGTACAGAAAAGGAGCGAACCAGACGGCTGGATCAGTGCATACCGTGTGTGTAGTTGCGTACCATTGGAATTCAGAATAAAGGCTAAGGTTGATCTCCGCTACCTATACCAGTGCCTTTCGGAATTTCCAACAATCCTTCTCCCGCACACAGTGAGTCAATTCCACCGGTGCCACCAATCACTTCTCCTCGACCTTGCGCCTGCGAGAGTTACGAATGCGCAATTCGCTCCCCTTTTGTGGCACAGGAGCAGGTGTAGCGGTAAATTTGACAGTTACGAAAATGTGGCTCGAATTCTCGTGCTATCTCCCAATAGACGGATTGGAACTTGAATGGCTATCGTTCATTCATCGTTTCCTGCCTTCGACCTTGTACACGTGTACTATACGTAAGCTATCTCTACCCTGCGCAATATTTTCAAGGCGCACTGTACGCGTGAACTATCTCTTGTAAGTTACATGCTCTATGGATGTCTGGCAAGCTAAACGCGATAAAACGTTTTGGCACTTTTCAATTAGTCAGTTTCTCGAGTACCTTGCCAAACAAGGGCTGTGAAAAAGATCGCGTGTCTTTAGACTGCATATAGCTCATCAAGAAACTTTTATTCCCTTAGGGTTTTAATTGCACTCGAATCAGAGAGAGAACCGAAAAAATGAATGCTTCACCAGCTATCCATCAATGTTGAATCGTCTACCTCGGCTAATGCACTCTGTAGTTTTAATCTGTCTATCTACCCGAGGGTTTTTCCTACCTTATACACTGAAAATCTCATATTGGTGTAGAAGCGATACAGAATTATCAATAATTTCAAATGCTCCGTAAACAATAGTTATAGTTATCGCAACAAAACTGATTAGGAGTTGCATCGAAAACGTTCAGTTTGCCCTCTTAGCAATTTCGTTTCATTCTAATAAGCATAAATGTATTGGCACGATAGGTATAAAAGGTGGATCGTTCCGCCACTTAAGCGCATATAGCTGTGGCAGCTATACTATTTTGTTTACATCTACTAATAAAATATCGTTCACGTGACGTTTTCGTCACCAGGTGAAATGGAGATACACTATATTTGTGATCGTAACCGAATTATATTTCTCTAGTAGCGATACCGCGCTGCAAATGACTGTATTGCTGCTGCACCTGTACCGCTATAGCTGCGACAGCCATACGTTTTTGGGCTGTGTACAGAGAGCCACAAGGTTCTGTGGACTCAAATATGGCTACCATAGCGATATCGGATTTTCAGTGTACCTTATATATAATTCACACTGGATTACCCCGGTATCTTTCAGACGTTCCTGTCCGTTGATGCAAATTCTCGTCGAACTCCTGAACGGTCACTGATTCACGAAATTCGTTCGTTCCAACCAGAAAACAGAGCTGCATCTCGCCAGCTCGAGAGTTTCTAGATACTCCGGAGGACGAATTTCATTGTTTATTTCTAGAATCACGCCTAGCACGAGTGTAGCATGAAGAAATGCCCGTAGCAAAGATTCGAGCACCCGAACGGAGATCCGTACCGAGAGATCCACGCGACCAGAAGAGTTATGGGGGCGGAAGAGATTGTCTCTCGGTCTCCTTTTTCTTCTCGACACCTTCCCTCTATATACCGCTTGGGTAAGATCCTACCGGTGACGGAGGTGAACCAGAAGAAAAAAAAAAATAAGGATCCGGCATTCGAAGATAGCACTGCTCTCCAGCGATTGGAGAATCCACGGAAAGGTTCAGTGAGAAATCGAAGGCTTGCATGGATATATCCATATACACATAAACACACTAGGACACGAGCCGCATCGATGGATTCCGATCCTGTGGACACTGCTGCTGTCATCCGGATTAAAGGATCTATGGGTCAGCACTCCGTGGCCTCTCTCGACGCACACGCAACAACGCTCGAAATGATGATTTATCGCTGGTTTTGAAAATAAATCTCGACTTTTGTCTCGTATGGGCGAAGACTCGTAATCATGACGTTACGACTATAACTAAGATTTTATTACCGTCTTTCTTTGTCTCAAAAAGGAAGTAGTGGAAAAATAATTGCTGCACGTTTACGAGAAAGATGTCGGCACTCTGACGAGGGAATAAAATTGATCGTACTATCTCATTTCTCCCCACTGTACACCCGAGTCATGTATTACGGCTAAAGGTTTCGAAGAATGGCTGAGCAATACAGGTTCGAGCTTTCGCCATTTCCAAGATAGCTCTTTTTAGTTCGTGGACTTGGATAATAGAGGTTGAGTTTACGGAATTTCTCTCTTTCCCAGAGTGAAACATTTTCCACCGAATCCTCGAGAAGATTTTTACCGTCAAGTGACTTCGCCTGATGCCTCGGCGTTTTCTTAATTTACCGAGACATTTCACTCTACGTTCTACGAAACAGACGTTAACGAATTAAAAATTCAATTTATCCCCCAGCTCGGGGCGGATCATTGCATGCAAATACGTTTTGGGCGCTCGAGACCGTAAATGTCGTCGATTCCGCAGACCGATGCGAAGTTTAAGCACAAAAGAAATTAATTAGAAAGATTCGCAACGTAGTCGAAAGATCGAGTTCCACGTCTATTACTCTGCCGAAAGTCAAGGACATCGTATAGATTCGAGAATTTATTCCGCAAGCGCAAACTAATATTTACCCCTCATGAAAATACGAGAGCACTTTTCCAAGAGCGTATAATATCGAATTAGGACCATGGCTTGTACGGATTTTCTCGGTTGGCTTTTTTTTTTTTTTTTTTTTTTTTTTATTACTACTGCGTTAACGCTCCATCGTTCGTGGACGAATAGATTCGTTCCGAGTGACTGGAAATCCTGAGGAAGAAATACCTACGACGGCTTTCGCATCCCTTCGTCGATTCCCAGTGAATGTGGCAACGGTCTGCGAATCCACGGAATTTCTTATACACCCAGGAAAATAGGGAAACATACTTGAAAACGCAGGAAAAAAATCATATATATATATGTACTAAGAAGCGAAAAAGTTCGGATGACAAAGGGAGTAAGGAGAGCAGCTATGGTGAGCCCTAAAGGCAAAAAAGGAGAAATAGAAAGGGGCTGTAGGAAAAGCTGCCAGGACGAAGAGAAACGGCTGAACCGGGATTGATATACACCTTGCAAGCCGGGACGATCCGGTCTAAGCAAGGAAAGTGGACCCGCTCGGAGAAAGATATTTTTATTACACAGCTCCATAAAAATTCTTGGTCTAATAGCCAGTAGACCGTGGGGTCCGGTGTGAGACACGTCAAGTCCAAGGGAAGAGAATAAGGGAGCAGCGAACACATAAAACGCTGGCGTGTGGTGTTGCTATAGTTTAAAGAAAAATGATGAAAAGCAAAGGACAAGCTGCAAATGACAAAAATCGAGAGCATCGAGCCGCTCGTATCGCCAACGCGCGGTGCTGTTAACTGCGCAACAATCGAAGGATCCCTTGGCGAGCACCCGCCACAAGCCCTAAATCCAATGAACGCGGCAGCCGATTAAATTTATGAAGTGAAAAAGGTATACGAAAGGCCTCGAGGTTACCAAGACTGAATATAAAAAGCCAATCACCCATTCGACATCTCCTTTTTTACTCCAAAATCCTCGGATGTCGGCGTACACGAAGAAAAAAAGAACGGAAATGACTAGTGATTATTTCTATAAAAATTGTAATTTACTTCGAGCTTTGCAGTTGTATTCATTACTGCGCAACACGATGAAAAGTATCAAGCCCGATGTTATTTTTACTAGACGTTTAGCAGTTTTTACTACGCGCATGATACTTTTTTTAGTATACGCATATGGCACTTTTCAACTTTTTGCGAAGTAATGAATAGCACAACCACAAAGCTGAAAGTAATTTACTAATTTTATAAGGTTAATCACTAGTCCTCTTCATTTATTTTTCTCCGTGTACCATCTGAGTACTCCTGTCAACGCCTTCAAGGAATTTTTTTTGTTAATTCAGTGTTTTTGCAGAATAAGACAAAGGAGAATAACGATAGCAGGAAGCAGTGAAGACAAGTGCGGAAGGGCAAGAAAGAAAAGCGATAAAAAGAGAACTGTGTAAAAAGCTTCTTGTGGCATAAAAAAACAAAAAACAAAAAAGAAAATCCAAATCCGACGAGGCGGACTTGGGAAAAAAGCTAGTGAAATTACGTACGATGAGCATGCACGGACTCGACACACGTTTTTCCCGGTCGGTTGGTTCAATCGCGTACCTAATGAGCATACACAATTGCGTAAAGGGGCGAAGCGAACGCGGACGAGAGCACGATGATGCGAACATGTATACTATAGTGGGCGATGAGCTGGAAACGCGAAAGGAGGTCTTTATTGTATGAACTCTGTGCAGCATGTACATTATGATTGTTTTTGTTTTTAACTACGTTAGGGAATCGAATTACGAGCAATTTGTGCTCTTTTCACGAAATATCATTTGTTTCACGAGTGAGTCACAAGGCATACCGAGGAAAATCGGTGAAGCGCAGGATCCGTAGCTGTCAACCATTGTTGCCTCTTCTGTACAATCTATAGAGCATTTTTTTCGTTTCAAATTCCCGTAAATTACAACGCAACAATTTAATGTTGCAATTTTTAATGTTGCAATTTGCAAAAAAATGCTAATGAAGCAAGGTATAGAGCTAGTAGAAATGCTCTCTTCATCCCATACATTTCAGCTAAGTCAATCATCTGCTGAGATGAATGGTATATAGTGGACGCGCAGTCGGTGTATACGGCTTTGGTGATTTACCAAGTTAGGCCAATACTTGGATGGGTGACCGCTTAGCTGTGCACTGGCTTGGCGAGCCAACTACCGAGCGGGATGCAATTTTACTGAATTTTTTTCATGGTAACATATCGGAAACTCAGTGAAAATAAAGACCTCTGTATAGGCATGGGTTTTCCGCAGTTTCCCCATGTCGATGGCGAATGCGATACGGTGTAACTAAAAAGCAGCTGCGGAAGCTACGGAATTTAGGTTAGCTTAGCAATTAAGTGCGGATAGGGAGAGTGGTAAGAGGGTTCAAATTGGAAGGGTAATACGTAAAAACCTACAAATGTATACGCTGGAACTCAAGAAATAAAAAAATATATATTCTTGCGTGCTCTGCTCTTTTTCGATGGGGGGGGCGAATAACATTCGTCCAATATTACACCGTTCAAGCGCATCATTATCCGGCATATTATTTCGCTACCGAATTTCCTAGCTCTGCGAGGCTAATTCGCGTTTTCAGAAAAAGACACTTGACCCACACTAATTCCGCTTGGATCCTATCGAGCCAACCGAACCGGATACCGACATATCGCGTGCTCCGGAAAAAAAAAACCAACCATGCGTTACGCAAGAACCAAAATCATAGAAAATCTTATGATTGGCTAAGTAGTATATATATATGTGAATGTATATATATACAACCCCGATCAAGTTCTACGTCTTTGACGAGTACCGAAGTTTCAACTTGCGGTTCGACCGAAACCGCACACCACCGCTAACGTTCCTGCGTGTATCGGAGCGGGTCACGCGACGGGCGTATTAAAACTTTTCCATTTCCGGTAATGCGAATCCGAAAGCGCATTAGGGCATGGCGTGGACATGGGGGCATATAACCATGTGTCGGGGAAACACACCGACGCCTGGCCTTGCCGGCCTATCCCGCCTCCGTTCTCTTGCCTTTCCGAGACATGTAATATGCGTGCCGATGTGTTCTGAAACCTTCCAGCGGATGGAGCTCGTTCGCTCTCGCTATATGGCACGTGCTATACTAAAATAATACGAGAGGACTCAATTTTCCATTTGCCTAAAGTCTTCGTGCTCGGATTTTCGCAATATGGGATATGACTCCGCGAACTCCCTCGAAACTGTCCCTCCTCCTCCTCCTCCTCCTCCCCCCCCCCTCCCCCCCCCCACATCTACCGCACATACAAATCCCCCGGCCGGTGAGCTTCGCGCTAAATCTTTTTACCACTAGTTCGTGCACGCGACGCCTATACACCGACTCTCCTGCTGGTACCGGCTTAACTGCCGATTGAATGGCCCGAGGTGGAAACGCACTCGGAGAACACTCCCCGTACAATATCTGCGCGGCAATGAGACGGTAGCGGGAGAGAATGCCAGCGGAGCAGGCTCGGGGGGATGAAATCCCCGTGATGGCTTCGGAGATATTAAGAAACGAGCGTGTTGGACTCGGAGTCTGAAGTTTATATTATATGACTGTATGTTATTAGCCAAGAGCCACTTCTCTTTACGGGGTCACGTATGCTCGAGCCTTCGCAATGTTCTATCGAGAAAAGCATCGTTGTTCGTATGTTATGCTACGAACAGCGGCAAATTCGAGGATTATGGTGCTCGAGGAAAACCACGTAGAAAATTCCGAGTATACAGGTTTTAGCTTGTTCAATCAGCGGTGGTATAATCATACAATTTTTAGCTAAATCCACGCTCGACTTCAAACTGATAAAGAGGCACGAGTATAATCGAAGGTGCAACTTGATGAGCGCTCTAATTTGAGATTACGAATATTGTTGTGTGAAATTAAAGTTAACGAATCTCAAGGGACGGGAGTTACCCGCACCTCAGGATTGACGTAATTACCGTTTCATCGATAAAATCGCTTCTTTTGTGTTCACGACCTTTATTTTGGCGTTGATCGAAGCGCAGATATCGGCAAAATGGCGTACATCTTTACTCCAAAATAGACACTTGCAGAAACATGAGATCGCGGGGAACAAGCAACAATATTGTCACCGCAGTGTCTATCAAACAGTGGAGAGAGAAAGATAAAGAGAGAGAAAGAAGAAGAAGAACGATAGAGAAAGCTTCTTGAATCATGGAGATAGCGAGCGAAAGTCGTTCCGGGCGTCTCGGTCATATATATGTCACTTCGCCTAGCGAGTGTATATATTATCCATCGTTTCTCTGTCGTAATTTTCGTTCTCGTCTTCGTCGACGTTGCGCGTGAGATCGTTCGGGGCTTCAGCTCCTTCGCGAGAAACTTTAGAGCTTTAGAGCGCGAGAAAGAGAGAGAGAGAGGGGGAAGATGCTGCATAGAGGATGCTGGGGATAGAATAGTTTTGAAATTTCGTTGAGTTACTATGTAGCGCTGGGCGCACGAAGCGAGAGAGTGCTGACGCAACGCGACCGTAGAGAATTCACTTTCAGTGCATAGCAATGTATAAATACTCCCTTGTCATCGGTGTCTCAATGGTCCTTGTTTCGTTAGACTCCAATGGTATACACCCGGGTGTACGCGCACCCTCGAAACGCAAAAAGTTATATTTTGGTTAACGATTTTTGCGATAACCGAAGCTCCGATAAAACGAGATTAACGATTGTTCGTATGAAAACAATAAACCGAGAAACAAATCTCAACTTCGAACGAAGGGATGGTGATATAGAATTATTTTTATCACCATTGGAATATTGAATTAACTCTCGCTAGCACTCATGAATCGACAATGTTACATATACAGTATATGCGTCATGCGAAACAAAACATGAATACATCATCCCTCACTCGTCTGTTTTCACTCGGTTTATACATCGAGAATTGATATGCGAAATATAACGTAATCCTCGTTTCGAGCAAACGCGACTTTCGGTTTTTGGCC
This sequence comes from Rhorus exstirpatorius, assembly GCA_963564615.1. Classification (NCBI taxonomy): domain Eukaryota; kingdom Metazoa; phylum Arthropoda; class Insecta; order Hymenoptera; family Ichneumonidae; genus Rhorus; species Rhorus exstirpatorius. Next base: position 20,850,522 of record OY751317.1, read on the forward strand.
AACCAACAAAAGTATGATTGAAAATATTTAAATCACGAAAATGTAAAAACAAAAAGTATATATTTTTAAAAATACACGGCAGCGGACTATACATCGGTATCACAGAAGAGACGAACTAACCCCGAGTTTTCGAGTAAAGGGGGAAAGCACACCCGAGACGTGTACATGGTACAGCGTTCGTGATATGCCGTAGTAAAAAAAAAAAAAATACATTCTGGCGTATACGGATATAATGCTTTCATTGATATTCTCGTTTCCGTGAGATATATAATCGATCGAGAGAGCAACGTTATAAATATGGAATAATCGAGGCCCGTGGACGTTCACACGCATGTTTGTATTGTCGTACAGCAGCGGTGATTTTCCCACACAAATATATTCGATATCACCGGGGTCAATCGAGTATGCAAACACTTTTTTTTTTTTTTTTACAACTTTTCATTCGACACTGGCACGATACCACATTATTTGTCGGTTTTCGTCATATACGATACAGCCCTTGTGCTATATTAAGCTTTCACGTTGAGAATGAAGAAATATTCGAAATTAAATAAGCATGTGAATGTTGATCCTTTCGCAATATGATTGCTATTTTTGTTTGAAAAATGAAACAAAAAAAAAACAAAAAAACAATCGTTACCGTAAGTTTTCATACGCGATATCGATTAACCTTTTATCACAATCCCCCTGAGACCGTCCCGAAATGGAGGTAAAGGCACTAGGGAAGAAGGCAACGCGTTTGCGAGTGGGAATACTGCGATGTGACTTATGTAATGTTGACTGAGATTTAGCATGAACAAGCCATGAACTGCAGGAAAAAAGATTTCAAAAAGCACCTGAAGAAAGGAGTGTCTAATTCGATAAAAAAAAACGTTGCCAGATTGGTCGTGCTTTATGATGGCATTCCATCACAAGCTTGTCGAATCGACTGACAAGACCTTAAATATGCCGAGAGGAAAGATATTCAAGATCCGATTTGAAATATTTCTATGCCGCCAACGGACATATATGTCGTGAGATAGTGGATTCATTGATTCACTCTACTCCATCAATACCGTTTGTCAATGGAATCAGGTTTCTCACACCAAATTATCTGTCCAGCGGGGACTTGATGGGCTTAGCAAAATTTCAGTGCAATGAACCCATCAGTTGATAGGGAACTGCTGTTTGCCTGGACCCCACGCCTGGAAGTAGATCTCCTGTCCCTTTGGATCTCTTCTCAGGATAACCCTTGGGACTATGCTTCGCGAGAGTTACACGCGAAAATACAGAATGAAAATCCTTCTGATTCCATTTTGGCATATATAAATACTAAACGAAAGATAACCGATGCAATTGCTTGAAGGAATGAGATTTCGATTTTATCAGTCTGAATTGTCGTATATATATTGTTATTTATTTATACAACCTCGGGGACAGGGTGAAAAAAACGTTGAAATTTTTTTTTCTCTCAACTTTAGCAAACTTTTCAATGGCCCTGTTGCAAGGTCGCTCACAGCTCAAGAAATAAAGATAGCGGGGCAATGTAAACGGGCTCATCGACAAGCTCGATCCAGAATAATAACGAGGATTTTATATGATGGACGATGCAATCAATGACGATAATTGTCGATCACAGTTTAGAGGACCTATCAGAGCGAAACGTGAAAATTAATTCTCTAGAAATCGAAGGATGAAACTGTCGGCCCCTATAATGATGCTTCCGTGCGTTTATACACGATGTAATATGTAGAACAAAATGTAACCGAGCTCTCAGTACGGTAGATCGAGTGTAGCACGTCCAATTTCCATAGAAATAGCAAATAACGCTTGGGCGGGTGTATGTGTGCAGTTGCAGCGTTGCATGGTCGGGCTAGCAGTCATCAGGCTCGAGGGGGGGGTATGTAATTAAAAAGCTGCATGCATTTAAAATGTCGAGCCAGTAGGGTGTGCTGCTTGCGGGAGGTGGGTGAAATGCTATACCATTATTATACACAAAATACTGATGGTGGCGGAATAAAACCGAGGGGAAAGCGAGAGACAGAGATGTGTTTTGGAAGGTATACAGCATCAACTTTCACTGCATTGCCCCTCGTCGACTTTCCACGCCTCGTGTGTGTCGTTGACGTTTGATTGCAAGCCCCAGGTATATCTCGTCATTTCTTGTCGCACGAGAGAAAACGAGAGAAGAATGATTCGCGCGAAAAAGGAAGAAAAGTCCGTGGCGGGAGAGAAACGACGAGCGAGCGAAATGCCTCAGCAGAGAAGCCCAGAAGAAAATATTTTGCATCGTGTGTGTCGAAATGGGACAATATTCAGTGGCACAGGTCGGTGAATCGGTTGCCCATAGTCGTGAATCTGGACTGCGCGAGATACAACTATAGAATCTAGGAGAAAACTCGGAAACAATACCACAGGGTTGTTTCTCTGCGACTGAGCGTTCTTCCTCGTGCTGCCTCGGTTGGTTTACAAAACGGACACGAACTCTTGCCACACGGGCTGAGCACAGTCATGAGAGGGCGAGAAAAGAGAGAGAGAGAGAGAGAGAGAGAGAGAGAGAGAGAGAGAGAGAGAGAGAGAGAGAGAGAGAAAGGTCACAGGGTGGCCGTGCTAACAAAGCAGAAAGCACCAATGTACAAACCCGGCCTGCTGGAAGTATACTGCGAAACTCTAACAATGGTTATTGTTTTAGGCCACGAACGCCTGGCCCGGTCTGTACCAATCCTCTACGCTTCACTCATTGCAACTTCCAGCCTCCGAACCTTCCCCATCTCTTCGTATTCTTCCTTCTTTTGGTATAGCTTGAATTTTAACTGCGCTAATAAAATAGCCCTATATAGAGCTCGTCCTCTTCTCCATGGCGGAAAAACTCTTGTATCTAACGAGCGAAATGATGATGATGATAATAGTGTTGGGTGATAGAGGTAACTTTTAGCACGGAAACAGCGATGCCTGGTCGGCCTGTTTGTACAAGCCTTGATGCTTAAACGACCGTAAGCCATTTGCAGTTTTCCCTTTTATTTCACTTGGTCCGCCTCGTTCTCTCGCGGAGAAATTAAATTTCAAGGGATGATGTTTTGGAGTTGAAACTTCGGGAGACTTTCTGAATTTCCGATATCCGTGTATTTTGCCTGTTTCAAGGGGAGCCTATTTTGTCTCATTTCGATGTTAACTGGTCGGTATCTATAGGCTAAACATGAACTCGCAAAATTCTACGCGTACTGTTCGAAAAAGCTGCAAGATTACTCAGGCCACGTTTAATGATAGCCATACGCGAAACATGAATGGGCGATTTTTATTATACGTATGGATGGATAAACCGAGACGACACGTAGTTATGTGCGTACATTTAAAAAAAAAAATGAATTAAAACAATTGAGGTTACGTGTAATATTAATCGATGGACGCGATGTGATGAAGGTATATGACATAAATTGATATATAATATTTATATTTGGTTTATTTTTGCACGGTATACCTGCAATATGCCACGAATCATTGAGACGCGTCGATAAGAATGTGCTGCTTTTCGTGTAATTGTGACGCGAGTGCCGTTATCATTTGAAATAATAATTCGACGCGAACGACGCGGCCATCGACGTCGATACTATGCAAGAAATTCAGGCAAACAAAGCGGAAAGAGAGAAGCAGCTGAATGCAGGTTAAGCGCTTCTCGTGCACGCGTATGCCATCAATTTTAATAAGAGAGAGCCACTCAAAGCTTATAAACTGAATATTATTGAGATACGGTGAGGGACGCGCGATGGAGAGCCCGCTGTCGTGACAGTGAGCGATGAGTTGAAAAGAAAAGAGACAGGGGTGACAGTACGGATGGTAGGCGGTATGAAAGAGAGCTTCGAAGTGAGCGAAAGAGTCGATTTTCTATTAAACGCCGATTTATTTATGGAATATTCAGTGCCACTTCGTCTCCGGAGCGAGAAGGGCGAGAACGACGGGAGAAAGAGAAAAAAAAAAAAGAACAAGAGAGAATGCGACGCAACCAGGGAGGATGACGAGAGGAGCTCGCGAGAGTTGCCGGGTGACGAAAAAAAAAAAAAAAAAAAAAAAAAAAATTCAAATGATCATGGTTGCTTCATCGACTCGCACAGCGAGGCGAACCATCGAAGCATCGCTCACTCTATCCTTCGCCCGATCGACGCCTGCGGTTGGGAAGGGTGAATACACCCCGGGGAATTCGCGTTACCGAAAAGCCAATTCTCCCACGCGAAGGATACAAAAAATAAAACGATGAACAACCGCCCCCACCCCTCGGAAACTATCAGTTCACCCTAACAGTTTTACCTCCCTTCGGGTTGCCTTCTCCTGGATTTTGTACCTGCCTATAGGCGATTCGTGTGTGTGTGCGTGTGTTTTTTTTTCAACGATATTTGGATTAGATTGCCCGTTGCCGTACGTTCTTCAAAATGCAGAATTTCCATGAACCGGGATATAACAAAAAGAAAAAATTGGGCTAACGTGGGTTGTCCAATTTTTATAGGAGAGCAGCCTAGAAAATTCGAGCAATTGCTACATTTGCGAACCTTGATGTCGCATCGAGCGAGAGATAGAGAGAGAGAGAGGTAGGAAGGGGAGAAGACAAAATTCAGGCGACAATACACATGAATACCATGCGATGGTAGCATGAGAAAAAAAGGACTGACCGCGCTTGTACGTTGATGCTCCGTAACGACGGTTTTGGGCTGACGGGCGGTTGTTTCAACGACGTGTACGCGGTCCTAATTCCTCTGTTTGTGTATGCAAACGAGGGTACGAGAAACTATGATGCGAGGGTATAGGATTGTACCGCGGGTCCACAGAGGATTGTGACCGCTCTCGTTCGAGTTCATGCCACTGTTTCTCACTGGGAGATACACGCTACATAGCCGCTCCAAAATCCATGGGGATAAGAGCTTTCAACGAAACTCTCTAGATATATTTCCTACACACTATCCGCACATATATCCGTGCACAGTCATCCCTTAACGTTTACTTGCGCGCACGAGTCACGCGAGATTCCAAATATATGCCGCATGTAACAGTAGAATATATCTCACTGAAAGCTGTGACCGATTAACACTCGCATATAAATTCCTATGTGTGTGTCACGGTGATCTATACTACAATAATTGAAAAACAAAAAACTACATACACGCGTTTTGTGAAGGCAAATGATATTCCGGCTAATCTATCGGATTCGAGAGTGTCTTCTTGACGTAAAAAAAAGAGAAAGATGAAATTTTCCTAGATTTTTGAAGATTCTCGTAGCAGTCATTTCGTGGTTATATACCGATACAATGATTCAATGGTTCTTGGGGTCGCTCTGTGCGGAATTTGACTCCGGGCATGACACCGACCATGGGGGTTAATAGCTTCTGGAGTGCGGAACGGGGTGAACCGCATATGGTTGGGAAATCTAACTGTGTGAGCTCGGACGCAAAATCGCCCGAAGGGTGCGTATTCGCTTATCCATTCACCGGAGTTTGTAGCGCCAGCAGAAGCATCAAAATGACACGCGCAGGTCCATTAATTCAAAGAAAATATTCGACCACGCATAGCGCTGTGACATCATCCCAACTAACCGGAGGGCTCATTCTCACTGCGAACCAAAATACCATCGGACACACCACCGGTAAAACTGTATTTTCAGAGGAATTGCCTCGATCACTGGTGCCGGTACGTCGTTCTCGTTGTATGAAAACGTACATGCGTTATAGCAAATATAACAGACCGGAAAGTGTGGGAAAAAAAACTATGACGTTAATAATAATAATGATAAAAACCATTGAGGTACAAAGTCTGCGTGCAAATGGAAAAACAGTCGACGACTCAGGGATCGAAAAAAAAAAAGGAATCCACTGCAATAATAATTGGTAACTCTGTGTGGGCTTTTTAAATTCTACACCGATGAGAGAAAAACTAATTTTCATTATGAACAGACATCCGGTCTGCAAAAATTCGTAATTCCAAGAACCGAATAAATATCATGAATCTCCGTTTCGCAGTAGGGATACGCAACATTTCTCAATTCTCATCAATTTCACGTTTTCAGGCAGCTCAAAAGCCTTTCTCGCCGATCAAATTGAAGATCTGTCTAATTCATCGCTCTTTTTAAAACTTCAAAATTAAACGCACATTTAATTCCCATCGCTTTGTACTCCGGATTCAAAGGCAAAGTAATTAATATCCTCATTTCCGTTTTGAAACAAACCAATATATTTTACGACTTATCAATTACTAAAAAAAGGCACAAATAATCATTCAACTTCAACGGTTTTCGTTCTCATTTTATAAAATACTGCCAACGTATATATCATACCGAAGTTACATCGTAATTTCATGATGCTGACATTTGCATCGTTGGAATGCAACGAAAATAGGTTTCAAAAAAGTAAATAAATCATTTCCAGTATTTCGGGACCTGGGGCTTAAATATGACAGTAAAGCGTTAACGGTACTGGAAATTATATTTATTTTATTTTAAAAACATTTTTTTTTCGTTGCATTCCAACGATGCAAATTTCAACATCATTTAATTTCTGTATTTTTCAGCAAATATTTCACGACCGTTGCAACGGATCTGTATACAAATAAACTCGACGTGAAATTTAGAATGTAATCGGGGTAACATATGCGACTGTTTGCAGGCCATGAAAAAATAATTGAATAAAATAATCAAAAGGAATGCCATAGTGTATTCAGGAACGCGACTAGCACGGGGAGTAAATAAAATTCGCGAAATATGAGTGGCCGTTGGGCGCGAAGCACATTTGCGAAGCACACATCATAAGGCTTGCCCGGGTCAAAGGGCTCCGCACTGTTTTATTCCGATACCGCGGGCGTATATGGGCATTACGAAGAGATAGTAATGGCGAGCAGAAACAGAAGCAGCATCGGATGCGCGGGCAGACGAGACGAGGGGGATGGTTTCGATGGGCATGGCCAGGAGGTATATATAATACCACGAGCCCTGGATGAGAAATTCGAGAGCGCGGCGTTAAAGTGCACGGGAGGTTAAAGGAAATTTCGTGCAAGTTTGGGCCAGGTGGTAAATTTGGACGGCTTGCGGGGGGTTTTTTTTTTGCTTTGATAAGACGTGTATTTATCGATCTTCGTAGTTTATTTAGAGAAATTGTTATTACGTCAGTGTTGGTACACAACTACTGGCCGTTTGGGTACAGGAAAATTGGTCCAGACAAATTTTTAAAAATTTCGAAGTCGTCTTTTCTACTCAATGTTTATGCGCCTCGTTGATGCAAAGGCCATGATAATTTTTATAACACGTACACAAATCAATGTCCTCTGTCGAGATTCTGCTTCTTATCAGACGGATCAAAACACCTCGAAAGGACATCGATTTGTGTAAAGTTTCAAAGTTCCCGCGGAAACGTGACCCGAGGCGTCACAGAATTAATTTTCCAATCAATCCTTTAGGTGGATCCAAATTTATGTCCCTACCGTTTTCACGAAAATGCGGATTTCTCACCGTATAATGAGCAGCGCGTAAGACGTACACGATAACAAACAAAAAAAATGGGCTTAGGCAACATTAATTTGATCGAAATAGACGATTGATTCATCCGCTTGAGTTCAATCCTTTTTTTTTTTTTCTTCGCGCGAATGTACCAAAACTCATGGATGGTGGTCCAAATTTGAACCGATTCCTCTATACTGTCTGTAGCTATAGTAGAACATGACACCGAGAACGGAAGGGTAAATTTTTGGTTTTGGGGGTACATAACCATGAGAGAGTTGTGGGATATAATGAAGGCGATATAGCCGGATATAACGTGTATAGGTCAGCGAGGGTTTGACCGAGGAAAAGCCAGAGTTTCGCCTTCGGGCAAAGGATCTATACATTATTGCGGGTTTGGTGGGTGCATTTGGTCAGGCCTACACGTTGTTGCAAACAGCCGAAAGCTTTCGACCAGCGAGTAAGAGTAGACGGTTCGGTATTAGATGGGGCAGACGCCTCCATTGTGTATTAAAATTAAAGCAATACATTAAGTAACGGTGGATGTCTATACAATATATATATATATATATATATATATATATACCTCTGGAAATATATAGATGAGACTTTTGCACAATGCTTTTCACCTTTTTGTTTCATTATCCTCGGGCTCTTCCATCTCTCACTTTTGTTTCCAACTCGTTTAAACTTTTCTCCGGTCACGTTTTTCTTTTTACCCTCCCACAAAACTGTTTCCTCTTTATTTCATCACGAGGGAAAACTCGACCTCGTGTCCGCTGGCTGACATTTTCCAAGCACGTCATCCTTCCCCATCCTCGCATCGCTTTTTGGACCACTTACTTGTCATGGAGGAAGAGGGGGCACAGAATGCTGGTATTTTATATGATATTTTTCATAATCTCTAAACGATTTGAAACGAGTATATCGGGGGCTTGAGAGGGAGAAAAGTATACAAGTTGTGCTACTTAGAGACAGTGGACACGAAGGGTTGAAGAAAATAAAAGTGTGCGACGCGGGCGAGGGGAACTGCGAGCACGATGTGATCAGGGCTAATGGCTTTTCTGCCACTGTGGCGCCCGGCACAACGCTAACCTCATTCAATGAGGGGTGAGACCCTCTTCCTTGCTATTCGCACGCATATACATATATATATATATCTTGATTGCCATTGCTCAACAGACACTCCAGTTCGACCATCAGTATAAATTCGATTCACCAGGTTTCCGCGCACTTGCCGGGCGTCAAAGGATACCTTTGGACGAGAAAAAAAAGCTACGCTGGAAAGTCGCAGGTTGCTTTATGATAATATAAATTTTAATTTTTGCTCGAACCTACGCTGTGCTCAAGACAATTTAGGGTGGAAGGCAATTTCGGGCGGAGGCCTCAGGATGGAGGTCGAGCGAACAAATTCGAGGAATCATTTGGATTCGTTCTTCAATTCTTTTCAAGAAATTGTACAATCATCGAGGGTCTAGAACTCACCTTTTGCTTTCATTTTTTTTCAATAAAGTCCCGAATCTTTATAATATTTCACGTTGAAAACGTTGAGTATGCCAATTTGGACTAAGGTTGCTTATATACTTGGTAAATTTATAATCAGTGAATTTCGCACAACCGCAAATTCACTGGCTACGATACAGAAATGTTTATCAAGCCATTTTAATTAATATCTTGCTCTCTCGTGCGGAGTAAAATCCGGAGGGACATCACCCATTGATAGACTCTTGTTCACTGCTCTGTATACGCGGGCTAGAGTTTCATATATAGCTCAGTCTCGGGTGTGAAGTTTGAAAAGCGATGACCGTGAGGGTCATAGAGGGTCATGGAAACGGTAACGGGGGTGGAAAGCGAGGGAGGGCGGTCCGGAGATATTACGTACAACGGTATTTTTTATCAGCAGGCAGCGGGGGGAAAGAAAGGGTTCCGGTCGCCGGAAGAGAATGGGAAAAGCTCGTGCATATAACCGAGCGAACTCTCCTGCGCCCGTTTAATCGCGTTTCGTCCATTGGCATTTCGCCAAGCCTCCATAACGGTATTCAAAACGCTGAACAGCAGCTCACAAGAGAGAGAAACAACGAGATTTTCGCGGTTTAGAGAAAAATCGATGCACTGAAACGCGCGACCTTCAACTTATCTCGCTATTCGCATGCAGTATCGAGAGTTATATTTCTATAGTTATATTTTCCTCCAAGTACACACGGATAGGAGTAACTATCGTGAATTCCCCGACCCTGAGGTGAAAATTATATTTATAGGCACATAGCGTTCGGAATGAAATGACGGTAACTTTTGGAAGATTTTACCATATACACGTCCGTGACAAGTTTAGTGAATTTTTGTGGCAATACATTGTAAGATGTTCCAAATTATTGGCTCAGAATCTCGAACGTCGTGTACAATAATGCAGGATGGATTGTACCTTAGCATGTGCCATTAACGTAGAAAAATATTTGTGGCCATGAACTCGTTTACTTTAATGTCAATTCCCGACGAGAAGTATAATCGTCAAGTTTCTATTTCTGAGAATGATTAATAACATAATTCCAATCATGACGCGTGATATAGGCGTTAGCTTACTTTGTTGATTAAATATCAAAGTATTACGTTGACAAACTAACAGCCATAAAATCTGAACGACGAATGTCGTTTAAAAAATCCTAGGACCTGAATTACCAGAACACTATTCAATATACAAAATAGAAATATATGCTAAAAAATATTAAGGCATATTTGGAATTTCATGCTGGCAACTCGGAAGATTGCGCCATATATTCTAAAATTAATATACGAGACACTTTGATCGATATGGACGATCGTGAAACTTTTCCAGCGTAAAATGTGCAATCTAGTTTATAACAAAGGATGAAAAAAAAATAACCCAAGATTAAAAAAAAAAATATTTCTTTAACGACAGTCAACAACGTCTTTGACATAATTTTCCATTATTTATATCTCAACTGTATAAAACAAAATGTACAATGCTGCTTTTGTGATTATAAGTCAGTTGTCTTTCATGTATACTGTACTTTGTATTAAGGAAGTTCTCTCGGTACGTATAGAGTCAAAACAAAGAGTTTCCTTCTCATGACTCACGTAGTATTTGATGTGGCAACGTCGTTTTTGTTGATTCGTGTGTGTAGCTGGGTATATAAACCTGCAGCTGCAGTACAGTGACAGTTGGTGACAGTACGTTTGACTTTTGAAATAGCGCGCCATAACCTTCAATTCTCAAACGTTGCCACATCTCTCTCACAACATACGGAAAGCTACAATTTGTGTTTTATAATTTGTTTATTACTCTTTTCATAAGCACCCTTTGTAAATTTTTAAGGCAATAAAAATGACTCCTAATATTTTTTCTTTCTTTTGTGCAAGTTTCATTAAATCTTGGCCATCAATTACGCAAATACGAATGATAAAATAATATACCCAATTCGCGATTTTCCCTGAGAGCCGGTGTTGATTTACTCAAAACTTAATGACTGATATCTCGATCCAGAGGTACCCTCAACACACAAAAATTGGTATGAGCTATTTTTACATCTTAATCTAACATTCTGCAAAGTTTCATCAATTTCTATCCATTAATTCTGTTTCCGAGAGAACTCCCTTAACTCGTTTTTTAACAAAAATCCTTGCATTTTCCAGCACTGGGACAACAATCGATGAATGTTTATGATTTTGCATTCACATTCAGCTTTCATGGCATCTTTATATTCCATATATTTCATTTCATTTCTAATATACATTTTGCCTCATTTCTTCATCTGTCTTCCATTTCTTGTATACGTATGTACATATATATACATATATCTTTGTGAACTTTTTTTCACCGCGTATCGAGTTGACATACGAAGGGAAATCGAGACGCTCTCGTATACGAAGGAAGCAAGAAAGACGAGCGGCGGTTGAAACATGCCCGCGGATGCACGATCGTAAATATCTTGGTAAATAATAAGAGGATGAAACTGAGGGGTTCTGTAAATACTGAATAACGGAAGGGCAAAAGATTTCGCCCAGAAGGTTTGCATATTTTATATATTCGTATATATATATTATATATATATATATATATATTCAAGTATAATACTTCGACGTCTGTTGCAGTCTCGGGGTCTTTTAATCAGCGAATTAATTGTAAACAAACCGGTCGTAAAGGATTCAATGAAACATCAAGTAGAGATGAAAAAAATGTAAACGAAAAATAAAATAATTTTTTCCCTCGAGGAATCGAATTGACAAGATTCAAGAACTTGATAAAGCATTGGTTATAAATATACGTATGTGATGTACAAGTTGTCGGTTGGAAATATATGGTTCCTGGCAGGTTGAAAAGCAGTTTTCTTTCAGCTCTCTGGTTTTTTTTTTATTTTTTATTTTTTTAGTTTTTACGTCCACACACGAATACGCGCACACCTTCATACGCCCCCGCAAATATTTACTATTTATATACTTTGGATCGATAACATAATAATGTACTTCGTTAGTCATGATGTAAAGTGGCACACGTTCTCTTGCCATATATACGAGAATTATCGATTGTCCGCGTGTGTGCACAGGCGAAGCGTGACGTATTCCCCATGCGGTGGCGGTTCCAACCGAAATCACTCCGATGTACATATCAAATATATTATACTATATATCTACCTACGCGCACACATTTATAGTTGTATCAGAGTTGGACAGTATAATTAGGGGAAAAATAACACGTGTCAATGTTGCGAGCACTTATCACCCGATTGGACAGTTTTATCATTTCTGGCTTCGTTTTGATGTGATAATATTCAGTTGCTGAGTTTCAGTTATGAAAAAAATGATGTATTTTTCAAAAATCACGATTGCAACGACCGAAATACTTTATTCATACACTGTTAAAAAATTTCTGTTTGAAATTTAATAGGAAAGTGCGCGAAGCAATTAACATTTTTGTATATTAAAATTCAACGATTTAAATGATTGAATATCAATATACGTAGTTTTAAAAATTCAAAACCATTATCAAATTTAATATTTAGAAAATACATTAAATTTCATATATAAAATTTTTTATGTGAAAATTAATATACGCTATTATATTGAGTATATCTCTTGCAAAATGGTTCCATACGCATATTTCGTCGTTGTTATATAGGTCAAAGAAGGGTTACACGGGGAAAAAAAAATCCTTCACGGATTACTCGATAGGATTTTATTCTCCTCGATGGTGACTCGAACCTGCGACCTATCTACCTCTTCCTAACACGCTACCCAATACGCTTTCAACTATTTATGAACTTTCATAATTCATATCATGTGTATTTGATACGCCGGAGAACATTTGATCAGTTGTATGTTGGGAGCTACTCAAGGGATGGTGGTGATCCCGTCTTTCGCCCTTTATTTAGAATAACCATGTCGGTTGCGGAAGACTTAATTTATATAATACATATAGTGGATTCAAAGCGAAATTAATGATTTTCCGATGGAATGCATATTATCTTCAATTCCATATATTTACATTGTAAATTTCATATTCATTTTTATATTAAATTTGATGATATTTTTTACAATGTATTTGAATCTTGAAACCGGTCCGTTAAATTTTCAAACTTTTTTGCAACTTGGTACATTATTGTTGGAATTTTCAAAGGGCTTTGATATATAGTGCATTTTTATTTGAATTTTAAGATAATCGAAAATTTTCAAATCAAAATGTTTTAAATTTCATAGCACATTCTTGTAAACTTCATACAACAACGTGCAGTAATTTTAAATTACGGTAATGAAATTTCAAACACACAGTCACTTAAAACTCAAATAACTCACAATTTGTTTTGAATTTTCAAGATAGTCTTAGAAATTTAATACAAAAATATTAATCCTAGAGTGATATAATTAATCGAAAATTCAGTACTTTTTTTTTTTTGTATTCTGAGAGCTACATATAAAATTTAAAGTTTCTATACATTAATTTCAATTTCATTAGCAGGGTTTGTGAATTTTTTTTTATCTTAAATTTCAGAATATTTTTTACAGTGTAGGTCTTATCGGAGACGATTTGTGAAAATGTAGGGTAAAATGAATTTTTTACATATTTTCCGATCGCATACATTGGTACTTTGTGTGTTGAACGATGTTTTGGTAATTTAGGTTCTCGGTAAAGCGTCGTTCTTGACTTCGATTCCATTCATCGAGATCATAAACAAGGTAAATTGCAAAATTCCATGTGTACAATTACACGGAGAGAAAAGTCCTAGAAAAATTACCGTGCTTGCCACTGTAAAGTGGGGACAAGCACGGTAATTTTTCTAGGACTTTTCTCTCCGTGTACCTGCATCTTACGATGTTTAGATTCGTGACAGAATAGTATATAATGTTGTTCGACTAAAAAACTTGTATGCCGGAATGACGCTATACATGAAACTAATTACAAATTTCCGACTCACACGCGATCACGGAGACGGGAAGAAGGAAAAAAAAGCTCAAAGCCGTCCAGGTCGACATAAACTCGAAAAATGTGTGAGAAAAGTATCGATCCTGTATACTTTGCTTTGTGAAAATCATCGTTTGCATGCATCCACGGGCCCTAAGTGTTAAATCGAGACTCACCTTAATTCCAAGAGTCGGGGCCAGCATCCCGTAGTCATGGAGAGTAGACAGCATAACGGGGGGTAGGTTGGCCATCATCATTCTGTCGGGTCTCGCGATATTCTTTCGATTGAACTCACACAAAAACTAAACGACAAAATACGCTCTACTGAACCTACCTGAAACAGAAGAAGTTAAAAAAAAAATGTCAAACATTGGTATGCGATTGGGAATATAAAATGTCTAGGAATATTGGGTACTGTGAAAAATCGAAATAATTCACAACAATGTGATCCAGCCATTGATTTTTCACCTGTATACCGAAGTACAGCAATCAAGCAGTAACGATTACATTGTTCTCGTGTGTCAGTTGCAATTTATCCAGGATTACGATTGAACACACCGGCAATTTCAGCACAAAATTCAATTACAGCATGGAGCGTAGGCGACTTTATTGGAAATTAAACAGCAAAACTTCATAAAACGGGTAATTAAAATCAAACAATACTATACACGGAAAATAGCGAAATAGTAGAACTGTAGATAGTATCGGGATACATTGTAACAGGCAAGGTAGTAAGACTGCAAATAGTAAAGTATCCGAACAATGTAGAAATTAGTACCACCGAGAGAAATTGCTTTTTGACGAGGCGGGGAGTACAATCAGTGCAGTTTAGTCGTCAGGGTACTGATGTTTGTACGGCATATTTGCATTTTGTACCGTTTAGGCAGTCATGCGATAGAAAAATACGACGCTAGGTTTCCCAGAAGGGTCTTTATTTATCTGGTTCCCATAATCGCTATATGCTCTACAACTGTTGACCAGAAATTTTTCAAAAAATTTCACCACTCTAAACCTCTTTCTTCGTAGCGTATATTTCTCGTATCTTTGGTCGCAACTCTATCCGGAGAAGGAGATGGCGCGGGTTGGTCCCCCATCGAATGCAAGACTGCGCACGACACGGTTGTCTCATGAGAAAACGTTCAATTACAAAGCCAGCCAATTATAAAATTAATCCATTATGATTTCACCTCGCGGTGAAAGCACAGAGCGTTGAGAGAAGGGTCAGGTAGAAGGACATGGGAAAAGAGGGCCTTGAAGATCGAGAGGAGAGTGATGCGGTAACCGAAGGTTTCGCTGCCGCGATTGCGTGTGTCCTGGAAACCAGAAACGCGCAGAAATCAGAAACGAAGTTAGCCCTGTACAAACGAAACGTATAGGATCAACGAAACCGAGTGTGTGTGTGAGAGAGAAAGAGAGAGAGAGAGAGCGAGAGAGATGTGAACAAGGAAGTACCACAGTGAGAGAAAGCAGGAAATAGAGATTCGTGGGAGGTCTTACTCCGGATTTGCCTGTTAAGCTGCCTCGAGCCATGGGGTAAACCGTCTTCTCTCAGTACATACACGTAGGTACATATACAGCCGACATCTACTTACGTATATATATACAGATATACACAGCCCTCTACGTTTATTCCCTTATCCCAAACCCTAAGCTACGAAACACACCATCTCTCGTTCCGTCGTTAACTCGCACTACACGTTTCGCGTTGCTCGCACGCTCTTACAGTTCCACCGTGCCACCGAGCTTTCCGTCACGAGCTTTCAACCCCTCACGCTTCACTCGCGGTTTCTCTAACCTCCGTAGCCCTCTCCCTTCCCCGCCCTCGTGACTTCCCTTGCTCGAGGTTAGCCCGCTCTCCCTACGACGCGCGCGATCCCTCTTCTCCCCGTTGATTTGCAATAGGCCACACATGACGCCAATCTAAGTTTCCAACTCTCGGCGATCGTACACCCGCTATACCGGGCTTCTCTCAGGGCCCAGTATCCCCGACACCTTGAGTCGTCACACGTCGCAACATCGACCTAATCTGGCGTGTGGCACGATTTCGCGATGGTATACACCTAGAAAGCTCGCTTCTCCCCACCTTCACGATCCTTCGCTAAATTCCAACGTATATGTACCTCATCATAGTGGCAGTAAGCAACGAGGGTTGCGGAAACCTTTGAGCCAACAGCAGCGCGTAGTGTGTGAGTATGTGTGTGTGTGTGTATGTGTATATATGGATATATAAATTAGGTAGAGATTTTGCGGTGGCAAAGTAAACTGCAGATCTCGATAGTTGGAATCACAGAGTTGTGGTATACGTTCTGTGCTTGACATTGCAAATTGACGCTGGAAAACTAGGATTTCAGCAATTAAATTAATCCGAAAAGGACGTATATATTATTTGTAACTTTTTTTCCTCGTACTTTTCTTTCGACCATTTGAAAATGGAGGTCTGGTTGTTATATCACGCGTTGGGATTTGAATTGAAGTTGTGGAAATGAAATTATATTTTCCTTTTCCTCGCGCATCATGCCTGCTCTGGGTCAAAACCCGTCAAGGACCCTGCGTGAGGCAGGGGAAAAAAGGGTCGCAAGGTTGTGCGCAAGGTAGCTTCGAGCTTTCCTGTATTGTCGTCGCTTTCACTCTTCATTCTTTTCTGTTTGTGCCCTCATACGTTTACTAATCTTTTTTTTTTCATCCTTATTCGTCAAGTGGATATATTATTCAACGGCTTCTCTCTCTCTCGCTCTATTTCTTTCTCTCTCTTTCTTTCTTTCTATGTGGTCGCTTGGCTGCTTCCAACCGTTACTTTTGATATCATACTCTCATACATCTTGCATGGCGCCACAGGCTGCCGACTGACTCTAACCTGAAGCTTCCGGAGCTCTCGTTTTCATCTGCGTCTCTCTCAATCTCTCGACCCTTTCTCCGGCTCGCGTAAACCCTCTCTCGGTCTTTGAGGAGCGGTACGAGCGAAGAGAGATGGAAGAAACTGGCCTTGTGAAGACGCGGTCAGGACTGCAATGGACTCGTAGACTTGTACGGGGGAGCTTCGGACATTTGTTTACTCTGGGTTAATTGAAACTTCTGGATGATAAGAGCAATGCCATTAAAGTAATGACTCTTGGTACATGCTTTTTATTTATAAAAAAAAGTAACTGAATGAAGCCATCTTGGTATAAAACTCAATATACATCGTGATCATGGAGCGTTCTTTCCGTCATTTTGATCGACTGTCATTTCAGTGAGAAAACTTACATTGCAGAAGTCAGTGGAATTGTTAAAATTGCTTAAAATTTATCTGTACATGTTATAGCAATAACATTAGTGATTTATTGAATATATCGATTCACGTGTTAACTAATATATAAAAACGCGGGACTTGCGAAGTACGAAATAACAATGGATTGTTAGTTGAAGGGATACTTTCGAGTGATGGCTATTGCGCTCGATTAGAGTATCCAATATACATTAATTTATGCATTTCATAGGTGGTAGACTGTACCAGCGCTAAGATCTCGATTTAACTAAATCCTCGATCGGGAAACCGGCGTGGGGCCAATATACGAATTACAAATTCTTGCATCGGCTATCACGAATTGACTTCCCACTGTGCGTGAATTCCTAACTAGCAGAGAGAAAGACAGGAAGTCTGACAAACAATATTGGGCCATTTGAGCAGCAGGCTAGATCATCTAATTATATACGTGTATTATCTCGAGGTAAAGCCAATAGAGATTAAGGATAAAGCATTGGAAAATGTTAGCGAGGCTCTGCTGCTGAACGGTTAACGTACGTTCGATCCGCAAATATATCGAAGATTTCATTATCCGGATACTAAGTTTCTCCCCCGACATACAGGCTTAATCCGATTCACCAAGTACAAGATTGACTTCATCCGTAGCAATAAAATGAATGGCCAAAGAAAAAAAAAAAACAACTCTCGATGTGATCGGTGACTTTTATACGCAGACGAAAACGTGTGAGGGATTGACGAACATTGCATTGCTCGCGTCAACCCTCCGGTGACGCGTCTCGTAATTCTCATGTCACACACGGAACCTTCGTTCGCTCGCACGCTAACCCAGAAAGCATAGGAAATTCGGATTGGTCCCAACCGCGCGTATTGATCTATAAACGTACACAGTAGTGTATGTATAGGGTATTGTCAGAAGAGATGGGATGCCCAAGCACATGGGAGAGTTTTGTGTCCTCTCGATACATCGATGAATCGAGATATGAGCAAAAAACGGAGCTAATAAGACGTGTTTTTTATAAATAAATCGATTGATGCCAGAAAACGAGGTCACAATTGTTATCAAAAGAGACGCTAGCCTGGTTCACAGTTTTCGCAAATAATTTCTTGCAAACGAAAAGGCGTTTCATCAGCACGATTTCCCATGTAAAGTGAGGTCTATTGGGTCGTTTCATTTTCTAGATTCTTTTATTGCTACAGCAATAATGATCATTTTGTTCGTAGATCGTACCGATAGGCAGATACAGCGGAAGCAGGAAAAAAAAAGTATACGCAGTTGCCGAGCCAGTGGAGCAGCACGGCCCACAGAAAACCTGGTATGAAGGCAATTTATATTTTTAGCCAATATTTGGTATAGCCCCGGTGCTGCCACGCGCGTCAGCTCGCTCGAGCGTGGGACTCACGCTCCTGGGCCAAGAGAGCCCTGGCAGTCAACGCGCTTCACCAACCGACCAACCAACCAACCAACGAGGGCTCGTCCTCTCATTCCGAAGTCAAATCTCATCGTTACGCATAGCACACCGCGAACCTGTTGCACCAAACGATTCGCGGATATGGGCAGCATGCAACTCTCATGGTCGCGTTCTAAAAGCTTTTCCGAATGCGGGGCCAACAGAACAGGAAGCTTCCATCTACTGGATGGAACCTTCCATTGGTTGGGGGCTTGCAATTTGGCGATATATCGACCGTTGCTTGTGTTCCACGCATCAGCAGCAGCTGCATGAAAACGAGGCACGGTATAGTTTCGCCAATCTCGTTCTTCTTCCTGAATTGTACTGAATAAGCCACACGCTGTATAGATGTATAGCTAGTCTGGCTGTAAAGACCACTACCCAACATCAACTGAACACCCGGCATTCCATCGGATTGAATCGTTATTTTTTTCTCAACACCGTTGAGGCTCGGAACAATGTGATACTTAATTCTATACGTGCAAATTACGCACGATGACTTTCACCTGACAATAGTACGCGATGACATGTCAATGAATTTAAAGTACAGTCGAATTTGGTTATAAGCAATCTGGTTATAAGCAATTTCCCCTCCGATTTTTTTTCGAGTCCGCTCAGCGCGGTCCCCCACCACAAGCCAATTGCTTATAACCAGCAGCATTGCGCATTTCACCGACGCACTCACACACATTAAGAACGCTACATTGATGCGCTGTAGTGGGGGAGCCAGATTTTACGACTCTTCGGCGTTTTTTTTTTCCCCTACAGCCCCGAAGGATTGCTTATAACCAAATTCGACTGTATAATATTTGTTTATGAAATGAACGCGAAGGAAGAATGTGAGGCACATACATCGGTCGAGTGGCCGAATAATAAGGTAGGATTCTGTTTTTCCGACAGACAGTTAAATTTTTGCTTTTTACAGCGGTCCTGCGTGTGTGTTCTCGCTTTTTAGGCAGTGCAGCAGCGAGTACGTGACGAGCGAACGGAGGACAAAGGGGTATTTAACGTAATCGAGAATTACTCGTGCGTCTCATAGTCATTTTGCAACGAAGAGTCAAAATTGCTCACCAAAACCCGCCAGCATCGCCACTAGCGGTAGCAGAGCTCCGTCACGCACGACAAAATCTCCCTGAGGTAATCGCGCGCGTGCCTCGAATGTTATTTGAGTTTAGGAGCCGCGTTCTCAATGATATAACGTTCGCGCGTCTCACTCGGGGGGGGTTTGAGATTCGACGGCGCGTGAAAGATTCGATTCGCGTCGCATCGCTGATGCTCCATTCGTTGGACTACGGAAACCTGTTGCCTGTGTAGTTTCCATATAGAAGACAAATCTTTGAACGATCGATCCGTGTTATTAAA
The DNA here is from genome assembly GCA_963564615.1 of Rhorus exstirpatorius. Lineage (NCBI taxonomy): Eukaryota > Metazoa > Arthropoda > Insecta > Hymenoptera > Ichneumonidae > Rhorus > Rhorus exstirpatorius. Next base: position 20,870,441 of record OY751317.1, read on the forward strand.
CTGAACTTGTTTTTTTTTTTTTTTTTTTTCACACATGTGATGTCGTCGAGAAAGATCCTTGTCGAGTAGCCCTGATGAAGTTTTGTTTCCATGGATGTCAAGTGACTCGACCCACCTTATATTATGTATAGTGACGGTGGGGGAAATCTAGGATGTTGAAAGTTCAACGAAGAGACAGGGGAAAGTGAAACAAGAAGACTCGCCGAGCAGGGAGGCTAGGTGAGGGAGTGAGATTTACAACCATGTCGCAGGGTAACATATTCATATCAGAATTAACGACCCATGTGCCTCACTCTATACCAGCAGCCTTCTCTGGCCCCTACGGATCCTATGCCCATTGCCTGTTATGCTTTATCCTCTGAACGAAAGATAAAGAGAGAGAGAGAGAGAGCAAGATTGAAGAGAAAGAGAGAAAGAAAGAGAGTACTCCACTCTCGGTACAAGAACTCTCGAAACGCCCAAGAATGAAGAACTCATACGAAAACGATTCGCCGGGTCTACCATGGAGTTCCCTACGGACGAATGTAGGAGAAATCCTAAAGCCAACTATAATGCTTCGCGAAACCCCGGTGAAACTAGGATCCTACACGAAGTACTACGACACTGCCGCCACTCCTTAGAGGCAATAACTGTGGCACGGAGGCACTTAACAGGTTAGTTTGTATTTATGGACCGAGGCCTCGTAATTCCTCGCTCTCGCGCGACCGCTTCTGAGCGACGCAAGCAGTATCTTCAGGAGAGCTTCTAATAAACTAATGATTTTCCAAAGAACCCGAAAAGATATGACTGGAAACGGGGCGTTTTGTGGAACTCGTAACATTTTGGGATCGGCGAAAAAAATGTTAAATCTTCGGTTTCATTTGATTTAAATCACATGACTGAAGGACACGTTGAATCATCGTAAAAAAAAATACGTTATACTCGACTCTCACCTTCTGCAATCTTGGCTTATCCCATCACCACTCTCATTTTCGACAACCTCGGGATTTTCGTTAAATTATTCACATCTATGACACATATTTGTACCAAGATCTACTCTGAGCTAACGATATCGTATCCTATAGACATTCCCTAAATCAGTCACAGAATCATACTCTATACCGCGTGAATAGAGAAGACCGAAGAGTTTAATATCGCGAGACGGTACCGCGTATAAGACAACAGAACGTCGACGCAGAAGAATTTTTATGAAACGCTCTCTCGAAAGCTTAATTGCCTTCAAAGCTCTCATCTTGGGATCTTTCTCGGTTCCCGCGTTCTCTCGTCTTTCTTTCAGTCAACTATGAGCCAACGCGAGTGCACATGCCTCTCTCGCGTGAGCAAAGTGTGTATATATATACAGCTAAAGCTATCAATGACGGCGGGCTCGGTCCTCGGTATAGCATAAGCGCCTTGCACGGAAATCTACAAGCTATCTTCGAGTAGCAGCATCATCAGAATGGCTACGCCTCTGCGAATACTGAATGTATCGTGGAAGATGGGGAAAAGAGAGGTGGAGTTGCAACCTCATTGCCAGGGCTCCGGGGATGTACTCTTTGGATGTCTTACTCGTTCTATTTTCTTCCTGCCACCATCTCCTTCGCCACCGCTCGATCTGATGCATCTCTTCCTACTTTCCAACCCTCATTCGCCCTTTCATATTCCATAGAGTAAACCCACCATCCTGTTCTTTCTCTGTACAGGCTCAAAACATAATTAAAATTTTCTAATTAAGAATTTCGATAAGGGAAAGCAGACGCGAAGCGGGCACTGCTGTGCCTAGCCTCTCTATCATCAAGGGAACTTTCGAGTTTCCTATAAACGTGTAAAAGGAGGCAAAACCCGTTGGGGGGTGTTTCGCGAACGCGATAGAGAGAACGAGGAGAGGATACCCGAGCTTGCTGATATACCAATCTCGCTTGTGTTTACCGAATTAAGGATTCGCACGCCCTGTCGGCGCGAGCGAACCTCCATCCAAACAAAAGATCCATCGCGTCGATTTCTGAACGCTATATATGTGTAAAAAAATTCGCTCCTTTTAAATTAATTTCGTGGGACTTGGACCTAGAAACATACTGTCCAGGATCCTTCTTTGTTAGGATAATCGAAAGATATAAAAATACGGAAAATCATGAAACAAACGAGTGCTTAAAATGAATATTGGATATTGATAAACCGGCCGTTTTGTTTATTAAAAACAAAACTTCTTTTGAAAAAAGTTTGATGCATGAAGAATGAAGATTTCTCTAGTTCTACTTGAAAAACTTTTTAAATTCATCGACTCCTTTATCGAACCTTGTCGAATATTATACGTGAAATAAATAAGGATAAAGACGAAATTAGCTGTACGCGTATATATTTTTTAACGCGCAGAACGATGAGAAATCTGTTCAGAAACATTGACGTATTCATCAAATTCTTCTCACCCCACAAAAATCGAGAGTGCCCTCACCAATTATTGGCAGTCCGCTCGCCGTACCGTCGCATCAGACCATGTTGGATAACGCTTCAGTGACTAACGTGACAATTTTTTTTCTCTTTCCCGACATGACGAATTAAAAATTCCCCCCCAAGATTAATATCGAATTTTCAAACTTGATCGTTTCGCGCGTAACTCATTGCCAGTGACGTGGCAAAATTGTAATATATTGTTCAAACTTCATGAAGAAAATAAATATTGATCGCATTAACATAAAATAAACGATAAAACAAGATTCTGCTGTTTCACAAGTCATGGGAAAGAAAGAATTCCGTTGTTTCCCAAAGCGCGTTTGACAATTCAATCGGAAAAAATAAGGTTGCAAATTCACGAGGGGCCGCCCCAGTTATCGGGGAGTTTCGTACGGGGCATCGTACCTTTCCTATATATAATTTTTATGCTCTCACTGGTTACATTTGCTGCCTAGTACGATTTAAAAAAAAAATAAGAACATTTCAAATTCAGATGGATATACTTCGCGGTAAATTTGTGATAAATCAAAAAGAAGAAACCGTTATAGCGGGCGAAGTTATTCAAGACGTTCAATTCGTCGTTCTGTACTTCTCGGCTTCGTGGTCGCCGCCTTGTCAAACTTTTTTGCCAAGACTGAAGAAACTTTACGAGGACGCGAAAAGACGAAATGCCAACCTCGAAATAATCTTCGTTCCCTCGGATCACGACAATGACGAGATGTCAAAATACTTTTCGACCAATCACGGTTCTTGGTAAGAAAGCCGACAAAAAAAAAAATTCATCAAGTATCTTTTACTAATTTTATCTGACACTACACGTAAGTTTTTTGTAAATTACAAATGATAAAAGGTACGCCCTGCCCGTTGGTTCATTGGCTCAATCGTTAAGGAAGAAATTTCACGTTGTCTCCATTCCCACATTGATTATTCTCAACAAGGATGGGAAAATCATAACCAGAAATGCCCGTCGAGATCTTGAGAAATTGAGAGATCCACTGAGAACGTGGTTTCCGAAATGCGTTTCTGAGTTATCATTGGCAAAAGTAAAAGATCCATCTGAACAATAGTCCCGTGAAAAATAAATAGAATTTGTCCTGCTATCAATGATAAAATTTTCTTTAAGAATAATTATGAATCATGTTTTTCTTTTAATAAAAGAAAAAGCAAATTGACTAAAGACCGAGCAAAGTATACGAGCTTCATTGGTATATCTCTACTGCCCCTGGGTAATCATCTCTTAGCTTCGTCCGTTCGTTTTTTTTTGTCATTCTTTTTTTTCTTACTTCCGGTCTTAAGCCGTCAGTCGCGATGAGTATCCGTCCCCGTCGACTGCAAGAATCCCCAGAGAAGAATATAACTGGCAGGGGACACGAGGAGAACGTGATTTAGGTATCATTGTCGCGAACACAATTCTTGCCCGTGACAATATCGAGCCATTCTGGATGAACATTGAGGAGAAACACCGTTTATTCAGCGTATACGAACAAAAAGCATCGCGAACGATTATTTTATTTATATACGAGAGAAGAAGGGTTTACGTCGACGACAGCGAGATGAAGTACAAAGAGGGTGGATAGCTCGATTGCTAGGCTGCGCAAGGATACTCTAACGATGATAATCATAACAATGGTAAAAGCTTCATCTCCCATTTAATTGTCTCTCTCTGTCTCTCTCTCTCTCTCTCTCTCTCTCTCCCCCTCACCACGCCCTCATTATCGCCCTTCTCAAAATCTTTTCAGATACTCGGGACAAGTCATTCTTCCCTTCTTCCATCCCCACCCCCCCCCCCCCCATACCGCACGAGCTATTATATTATCAAACAAATAGATGTCATCTGGTCATGACTGAATCATCATGATGCAAAATTTTCGAAGGTATAGAAGTCGAACACATCGATTATAGTAGCAAACTTTTGGTTGAATGAGTGTCGCAAAGTTATAGTATAAGGGATACAATTGTTTGCCCTGTAAGAAGACGACGCTATACAGTGGACCCTCACACAGCTTACCTTCACACAGCTTACATAGGCGTGATAATGGGTTGGGTGGGGGCGCTGGCGCAGGGCTGGCGCTAGGCACGTGCAGATGTATTCATATGTATAACGATCAGAGATGAGTAGGGTCATCTCTGTAGCGATACGGCCCTGGCTTGACGAGAGGGAGAGAGAGAGAGATTCGCCGACTAAACGGAGGCCGGTGATTGGTACTTCACACAGCTTACATTGTCCCCGCATTATGTAAGCTGTGTGAAGGTCACTGTAATCACATGCGCTTGCTTCTATCCAACGCGAATTGACATATAACTGCATGATCCTGATACGATGAAGCGGTGCAGTTTACACATTTCAGTTATATTTTTCATCCGATCGATCATTGAGAAAGAGAGAGAGAGAGAGAGAGAGAGAGAGAGAGAGAGAGAGAGAGAGAGAGAGAGAGAGAGAGAGAAACAAAGAAATCATTGAAAATATGACTGAAAATTTGAATTAAATGTCCTTACAAACGATTCCCAAAGTTTCATGAGGTCACAAACGCCCAAACAATAATTTCACATCGAGAGTCGAAAGTCATTAAACTCGTTTTTTCAGTCGGAGGTTAAAAATGATTTATGACGTGTCAATTATTTATTTGTTTGCTTCAAAAATCTCATTCAACTGTCGATGAATGTTTCCAATAGATTTCCATATTTTTGTGTAATTGAATCTAAACACACGAGGGTTTATATTTGCCTACGATTAGCCCCCCCTCTCGCGCACCATTAATTGATAATTAACTTTGAAAACGAGTGTTATGAACATCCGGACGGTGGGACAGTGACACGGTATATCGACTGTTAGCAAATAATACCACTGAAAAGTCATTAAATAATTACCGACCGCAGTGGCACGGAGAGCGGTCAGTGTTAATTGAACAATTAGCCATCGATGTCGTTATCGGCTGTCAGTAATTCCGCCAAAATCGCATTAACGGATAAAAGCAAACAGTGAGCCCCGAAACTTCCCGTCGATTTTTTTTCCGCGCCGTTGCTCGAAATTTTTAGGAATTTTTAAGAATTTTTACGGAGTCAAGAGAGTTCATCCGTTCGTGACGCTATCGATCATTGGAAAAACTTCCTCGTAATCTCTGCCCTATTTTGTGATTCTATTGAACTGCCATGAACAGAAATCATTATTTTTCACTCGCTCTCCACTCTCTCTCTCTATCTCTCTCTCTCTCTCTCTCTCTCTCTCTCTCTCTCTCTCTCTCTCTCTCTCTCTCTCTCTCTCTCTCTCTCTCTCTCTCTCTCTCTCTCTCTCTCTCTCTCTCTCATCCTTTTCCTCTCTCTTTCCCTCTTTTTATCCTGTCTATGAAAATGAATTGGTCATTAACCTACATGAAATTTAAACGATGAACTTGATGACGCGAGCTGGATAAGATCATTTATAACCTCTGGTGTTGTCTTGTTAGTATACATCACCGCATGCTCATGGACATACTATCCCCGAAGTGCGGCACTACCATAGGTATCGTATGCTCGTATAGTCCAATGGATATTCGATAAGGGAGAAACATAGGATTTATCGAGTATCGAATAGCCCGGGTTATGACAGAAACGCAGACATATACGGCTCGCAAAAGGAACACGCACAAACGATGCGAAGTTCTCTCTCTCTCCATAACCGTTGTATCATAAATATGTTTGTTCTACGATCATAGACAAACATTTCCGATGGATAAACAAAGATGGATATGCTCTTTGAATAAAAATAAAATTATTCAAGCACTGGCGTTAAGGGGGAAATAAAATAATAACCAGAAAATCATGAATTTATTCCTGACTCTGCATTGCACTTGAAAATTTTGAGGATTATCCATTCACCAGTCTTATAAATATGTCCGATCTGTTTCGTCTGGATAATATATTTTTCACATTATACTTGTACAACGAAATTCATGAAAATTACAAAAAATTAACTCGAGATCGAGCTCCACTCGAAGTGACGAAATTTTTTTTATTCCGTCACTCTCCAGAATAAAATTTCAAATTCAATAAATATTAATGTTTCATTATACAATTGAATTTATAAATTAATACGTGCTAATCGCCCTCTGCTGTCGAGTATTTAAAAAAATCATTCCTCGCTGCTGATTTTAATGCCAATCCTGTCATAACTTTTTTAGTTTACCACAGCGGGACATTTTCGGATGTGTTAAGTGGGACGAAAAGCTCGGAGAGGGGGGGGGGGGGGGGGGGATCAGCCCCATAAGGGGCATTATCGGGGGAGTGATCGGTCTACGCTCTGAGAATGTCTGAACGGGAATTACCGGCGCGAAAAGGTTGTCCGAGGTCCTGGGATGTTCCGTGGAACAAGGTAAAAGGAAGACTAAAGACCGCGAGGTCAAGGATGTCACCGGTCAACGTATATAAGTATAGACGTTAACCAACCTTATATAAAATACATCCCCGCGGATACATGAGCCGTTGTTGAAAAGCAAAAGAGTGTACCCGGGCATGGACACGTCGCGTTACTTTTAAACAACTATTCTTCATTTACTTTATCCGTAATTTATTTATTAACGATTTTATAAAAGTCACTCGATATTTTCAGCTGCATCCGCGTCGACCCTTTACTTCACAATGCGTGTAATCATTTTTTTAAGGTAACAACACGAAAAAAAATCATAAAAACTAAACGACCCATTTACTTGGAAAGCTATTCAGCGCGTATCAACGATTTACTGAAGAGACTCATCTATATTGTGAGCGTTCACACCCGATTAAAGCGGTGTAGTTCAAATAATTTCATCGTATATTTTTATTCGACCTGTGCCCCCATCGAACCATTTAAATCTTTTGAAAGTCATACCTTTTTCTGTCGGTGATTTTAGAAAAAAAAAAAGATTCTTGTTCACACAATAGAAATTGTTTACTAATCATTTACTTAATGGGGTGAATCATCAAACATGTGATACGGTAGCAAATACTGCAGATTGTTTTTATGAAATAATTGACAGTACTAAATAAATCATTTAAAACAAAAGCAATGTGATTTTTTTTCTCGAATTAACGAGAGAGATGTGCCCGTCTGTGGGCGTTACCGACATTACTTCGCGTCATAAACGTCCGTCGGTCCGTTTTCCAATTTGAAATTCGTCAGCTTTAGTCCAGTTTCATCCATAGAAAATTCGTGAAAGTTCAATCGTTATATTAATTCACCGTTCGATCGTTCAAACATCCCAAAATTTCTCAATGAGACACACTTCAAAGTGTAACTTTGAAAAACGACTGAATTTAAAAAAAAAAAGCACACCCGCGAACGCGGCTCAGTGACGGTGAAACGAAAAACGCGACATATTATCCGAATCAGCGCGCTAATAGCCGCGATCTTCAGCGCTTTTTATAAATATAGTCAAGGCCGTGAACACCGAGAAGAGCGCGTCTGGTTCGTGGGTGTCGTGGTTTGAGTCTCGGGAAAGTCGAGGAAGAAAGAAAAATACGAGCGAGAGTGTCTTTCAGCCGGCGGTATAGCGATAGGATTGACATTTTCCAAAATAAAAAAGACATTGAGCGCCGATGGTGTACGAAGTAACAGTAACAAATCCAAAAGAGAGATGAGAGAGGAAAAACACGTCCGAAGCTTTCCTCGCTCCGGCGCGTACGGATTTCGGCCAGGTTTAGAGATTTTAACGACGAGAGTGCGAAACAACGAGAAGGCTGGCTCGCTCGAGGTACACGGCGTTGGAGCAGAGTTCAAATTTACGAGGGTTTTAACCACACCGGATGTCGTAACCGATGTGGCCATGTCGCTGTTTCACCCTCGCGCTTCGAGGAGCGAGATGGAAATACGCGTGAGCTTTGATTCCTCGAATGAGAAGGCAGCTTGAATCTGATATGGGATTCACATGCGTATGTCTGTGGCCCAATGACACGAGAACGTCAAGTCGATATATTCAGTATATTATATGAAATCGATACCACCCCTCTCTAATTTCAACGTTTCGATGTAGAGATTGAGAGAAAGAGAAAATATTTAATAGGACATGGGAGTCGATCGATACAGACGTTGAGTAAGACGAATGCAAAGTTTCAGCATTTCTCTTTTACTGCTCCCCCCATCGCTCTGTGTATGTCTGCTAGCTAGATAATCGACGTTGAATTGAAATCAAATTTCGATGTCATTTCGTTGGAAATCGGGAATGTCGGCACAGTTATACGTATAATATATGAAGTCGTAAGATCGATATGGCCATGCGCACTCGCGAGCATCACACAACGACGATACGCTGCTATATATCTCGTAAAAGCCCAAATAAAATATCAAATTCCACCGCGGGAGATAAAATCGTTGCATAAGTTTTATTCACGGAATTCTGATAGTTATAACTATAATTCTTAATTCACTCGACAAGCAAATTCTCAAAAGACTCGCGCTATATTATTATATTAGGTTCGGTTTTTTTCGTTGCCTCGTCTTGACCAAAATGTATCGCATTCGCCGAGGTCACAGGGAAACTGCGGAAAACCTGTGCCGATTCGGTCGGTGCCTGGGATCAAAAGTTGTCTGGTGGCAATGCGAGTAAACTCGAGCACGAACACCAGAGCCCCTTGTAGAGGTCAGCACCTCCTCGACAGTTTACCGATGGGTGGCTTTTGCTCGTCGAAATCACGAGATCTGATGATATTGATGAAATTTGAAAGGTAAAAGACGTAAAAGCTCGAAGCCAAATTGAAGATTGGCTGTGAGAAGGGTGTATGGACGAGTGTGTGTAACAACCGCATATGAGAGTCTCGTGAAGTATATATTGTATATTATGTGGCAACAGCTTCAATCGGGAGCTGAACGTAACTAGAATCGACGAGTATTGAGTAAAAAGAAAACAATTCTTTCTCGTGCGCTTCGAGAGGTTGGAAATGGACGTTGAGACAGGAAAAACCGGCAAAAAAAAAATACGAGACGACGTCAGGACGATAGAACAATAGTTACCCATTCGAGAGCCATCGGGATAGAGCAATCAGGGCTTTTAACGAATCACACGATTGCTGCGGCAATAGTGAGTGAAAAAGAGTTCGAGACACGTAAGTGTTCGAGATGAATCTTGAGTTTCGCACGGAAGACCGAAAAGTACAAGTCACAAAACAAGAGCCACGAGTGTAAGGTAAACTTCGCAGTTCTTGGACGTGGACTTACATAGTAGCCAAAAGGCACTACCCATGTCCAGGGACTTCATGGCCAATGATTGGGACACGTTTGCCTGATAAACAAAAGGCAGATCTGAGTTTTCAGTACACGGTCAGTCATCAATGATACACGTTTTTGAAAAAGGTGTTTTTTTAGCAAAAAAAAATTTTTTTTTCAAACGGCTATTTGGAAAAATCTAAAAAAATTTGAAGTTACCCTTTGGACTCAATGTAATCATAGAAAAAATAATGGAAACAAATCCGAGAGGGTCAGGGTCACGGGTTCATACACACTTGGGATGGAATGTCTCATATATTGCTGTAGTTATACGCAGATCTTAATGTTGTAATAAAGCGAGTAGGGCAAAGCAACGACCAAGTTGTGAAAAAGGACAACATTATTTTTTTTCCAGTCCCACACACTCGTTTCACTATACGATGTAATCATATTGAAATTCCATCAACCCTGACTTTGTGAATTTATGGCTGCGAACTCGCGCTGTCATAAATTATGATCAACACCGTCAGTGTCCGGCGTGAACGGCGAGCATGGAAAATGGCAAATCTATTTTATGCAAAAAAACAATCACATTGCGCGTACACCCTTTTTGTATCATCTTTACGCGACGTATGATATTGTTGATTGTATGCCGCACACGAAGTGTATTCAGTGTTCACGATATATTTACACACGATAAGTTAGAGAGAATCCTATCGGGTGGAAAACGTGAAAGAGGGCTACCCGTGAAGTGGCCATTATTCAAGTTCTCATGCCTTATGCAGTATATACAAGACAACGAAGAAAGAGATTCGGATATAGCTCAGAGTGGCGCGGCGATTGGTCCAACGTTAGTGCACCAAGAGAAATTCTCGTCTATAGTGAATGACCGTTCTTTCTCACACAGAGCCGGCAGTTCGAATTCGCAATCTATCGCTTGCACTGCCGCACCCGCGAAGCCTATAAGATCCGAGCCGTCCAATCACAAATCGAACTAAAGTTTTTTTATACGAATTTACGCAACGGGAAGAAGAGAATAAGAGAACATTTTGGATTTTCATCGAAAATTGAAAAGGTTGAAATAATTACGTGTGCGCACGTAACGAATCAAAAAGGTGAAATAATACGAGTTGGAGCTAAAATGCGTAACGTAAGAAATGTAATACACCCCCCCCCCCCTCCCCCTTTCAGTCGGTGGTTAAAAATAAATGAAGAACAAGGAAACAAATCATTTCACTGATGCATTCGGGATAGTTGAGCCTTACTGTATGTTATTTTCACGACCATTGTCCACATATACCGTGATCATCGATTGACAAGACGTGACAATTGAGTTGTATATTTTATTTGTTTATTTTGTCGATGTAGAATCAATTATATCGTTGAGTGAATTCGGTGACGAGTTGTTATAAAAATAAAATTGAAAAAAAAAAAAAGAAAAAACGAAAAAAACCGAAATGGTCAAAACCCCTCAATCGAACATTATTTTCCTGTGGCAATTCGAGGAGGAGTGTGACGCGTGTATTCGTTGGTTGGTTCTAAACCCCCCCCCCCCCCCCCCTGCCACCAATCTCCTCGTGCAATTATTCCGTAACAACGGCAACGTGACTATCTGTGCGAATAATAAAACATCAAATTGGCGAATCGATATCCGGGATCCTTTTACTCCAACTCTCACGCTCTTTTCTCTCTCGCTTTTGACTCGTGCCGGCTATTCGGACATATGCTATGCCATGTATTTGCTCCACAGAAAGTGGGGGGGGGGGGGGGGGGGGGGGATATCAACAAAAAAAAAGCATTAAAAATAATCCATAAAAAAAATAATTATGAAAAATGTAACGAAAAACTCCTTGTCGATTATGCAACGATGTTTAATTTTTTGAGAACGCGGTATATATTAATTATGCGGGAAACAGTTTTTATTCTCATATATTTTTCCCGAGATAATTTATTATTATTATCATTATTATTATATCGTGAAATAATTGGGTTTTTTTTTTTCATTCGACTAGCATTTATCCCCGCTGCTCTCGTCCTAATGAACTTAATAGTTCGCATTTTTTTTAACTTCCTCTCCTTTTTATTTTTCTTTTTCGTTTATTTATTCTCGTCGTCGATATACACTGCTCGCGTCGGTTATAACAAGGAAGAGTTGAATGAACCCGATACCGGGGATGCTTTCCCTGGCGTGACGAATGTTTATCGGGTCACGCGGATCTGATTTATTACGCGACGCATCCCGGAAGAGCTATTTCGTAAAATAAAAACGGTAAAAAAAAAAAAAAAAAAAACGAACGAAAAAAAAATTCCGAAGCATCGAGGTATAATACGAACGCTCGCGTCTGCCACATATGACGGAGGATCGGCAAGGTATATCAGTGCCACGCGTTATCGTCGCACATTTTTTCCCCGCTGATGCAATCGGTTTTCAATACGTCAATGAATTTATTGATACGAGACTGAATTTGAATCAAATTTACCTACACGCAGCTCGCACACACCGTCAATCAAATCGAAATTCTTCGTGGATTACGCAAGTTCATTTTTCTATTTTTTTTTTTTTTTTTTTTCCCCCAGTGCAACGTTTTCTCAATCAACTTTTATTATCGGAGAAGCATTCGTTGAGTTCGTAAAAAAAAATTTCACGGAAGAATATTTTAATCTTGGATGCTAATTAAAATCTTATTTATTCTTTGGCTTCGTGATAAGTATTTTATTTGTATTAGGAATCTGCAAAGCTTATCACAAAGCTTCCTTCGTACAGAGAAGCGAAAAATAAAAAAAAAAAAGCCATTTTGTGATGTAGCGAGAGCTTTGCGATCTTGCAAGAAAGTACACGAGGAATGCCGTGTTTTCAATGCTAATGCGTTTGAAAAATGTGCCAAAACGTTGAAAAATCTCACATTTGGAAAAATTCTCGGACGTATGCGTGCGTACGTGTGTGTGGGTGTGTGTGTGTACCCACTATGAAAAATTCAATCGTCTATAACTGGATAACCGACTGAGCTACAGCGCTGAAATTCCGCAGTCAAGTAAAGCATGATGACCCCTTCATTAGGTTTATAGTATTATTGAATTTATTAAATTTCCGATTTTATGAAATTTCAAATCGAAGGATTATTTGAATTTGGCAAGAAACGATGAAGGAATTCATAGTTTATAAAATTTTGAATTTTTCGAAAAATTCCTGCATCAATTCCACAGTCCCCACATTTTGGGGCATATCCAGCTATATAGTTTTATTACATAAACGGTATACACGTGGATACGTTTCATATATAATTGGAAAAAAAAAAGTTGCAAATTGAAACTTGCAGATTGCTTTCTCGTAATTTTCGAAATTTCATAAAGTTTTCGTTGTCCGTAAGGAAGCTAAAATGGAAAAACTCGTTCATAGCGGGGAAGCTTTGTGAGCGTGACAAAAAATAAAAAGATTTATAAAATTTCGAAAATTACGAGGAAGCAAAATGTGCAAGTTTCAATTTGCAACTTTTTTTTTGCATATTTTCATCACATAAAAGTGAATCGAATGACAAAAAGGTGCATAAATAGGTTCGAATGTAAAAAAGAATGGTTAAAACAGAGCCATTGAAATAAAATCTGATGAATGTTCGCTGTGGCAAACATTTTCTGAATTATAAATATTGACGAACGAGTACAACAGCCTCGGACAACGATATCGTATAACTTATCATCATTATTCGATCGTGGATGCTTTCACAGAAATCACTATAGACCACACACGAGTGGCAATACCGCACAAATACACGGACGCATTGGAATTTAACGATGGAGCATGAGGTTCCCCTTATAATTAAGAGTAATTGCTGGTTCGCGGTATAAAAGACACGAGATTTTCGAAGCTGGGCTCTCGCCCTTTCTCGATTAGCCGGGAAAACACGACCCCCGCGCGGCATTGTTAGCCTCGAACCATCCGGGATTCTTGCAATCACTTAACGTCAAAAGTCGCCTGTGTTCCGTCTTTCCCTAACCCACAATCCTCTTCTTCCCATTTTCTCGCAGCAGCGAGCGTGACAACTGGGAGATAAAAGTCTACGAAGTTAAGTGCGAATTTAATCCTGAACATAATGGATAAATCGAGAGGATCTAATAGTAATTGCGAAATGAATGAAAATATAATGCCCTATACGAGCCCGGGAGTTTAGCCCGGATGACGCGAAAAATATTGCGAACCGCTAAGATAATGCTGCAAAAATATCTACTCCGACGTAAATGAGAAAGTAAATATGCGAGTGAAAAAAAAAAAAAAACTGAGCATAAAATAAGAAAGAAAAAAAAATGAGCAATGGTGGACAGCGAGTGAACGAGGATAACAATAAAGAAGATATATTAAAAGCTCACTCATTAGGAAAATTCGAATATATTTTCCCATTTCTTTTCCTACACGACTCTCTTCACTGACGCAAAGTCTCGAGTTTTATCGTGTCTTACACGCGTAACAGAGTTCCCATAGCGTTTTTTTTTGCAACAAATATACGCGCTATATATACATCGATTGACTGCTGGCAAGCAAAACGGCTTGAGACATGCCGCTATACGTTCAAATCGTACGCAGCTCTCACGTCTCTTTATTCGGTACAAATAATGTACACTACGTAGTTATCATGCTGTCGCAGTATTCTTCGTTATATCCGCTTCTTTTCTATCCCCGTATATCTATCAACCTCCCTATTTTCCGGGCCCGCGAGCTCAGGGTAGAAATAATTCATAAATATATTACGTTCGTTCGTTCATCGTGAGAGAGAGAGCTCTCAAGTTTCCCTGTGCAATCCCAAATCTCCCCTGGAACTTCTTATACTCGACGTAAAACTAATCCCCTCTATGTACCGTGCATATCAGTCTTGTCGGTCGAGGTTAAGCCGCTCTGTGGCGAATCGACTTGATGGTTCAGACATTTTTTTTTTTTTTCCCCTCTTTCTCAGGATTTTCCGAATGAACGATGTTGATGTTGCATAATTACTGGTAAATTACGAGCGTTTTTTTTTCTTTTTACGATATATTATATTCCATGACCGCAATCTTTATACTGTGCGTATGAGCCTTGAATGAGTTAACGAAAAAAAAAGCCTTTTTGCAAGTTGCTAACTCCGAGCAACGATGAATGAACTATAATATGGACCGAAGGCAAAAATATAATTTGATCAAAAAGTTATCGATAGATTCGTAGATAAATGAGTCGAGTATTTTTTTAAGAGATTTGCTAATTGATTTAACGGATAAACGAGAATTCCATGATGTGATTGAGCGAAAATTTGGGACGAAAAAAAAAAAAAGAAAAAGAATGATCCGTATAAATCAGAGCACTATAAATGTTATCCCGTGAACAGGGAAATATGAAACACGGACGGGTGTATTATTGCCAACTGGCTAAAGTTACGCGATATTAAAGGTGCCATGACAGACGTTGGCGTGCCCGAGGGTGTAAAAAGTCGACGCCTGACGACGACGCCCCGCGAGTTGTGAGCAGTCGAACTTTCCACGAGGCGCGGGTGGCCCCTCTCTCTCTCTCTCTCTCTCTCTCTCTCTCTCTCTCTCTCTCTCTCTCTCTCTCTCTCTCTCTCTCTCTCTCTCTCTCTCTCATGTTCTCGCTTTAATGCGTCTGCAACGGAGCCGTTAAGAGGCCGCTCATACCTCGCGTCTAAATTAGATTTGCCAAGTGTTCCTCTATGGCTAAAGTGATATACATATAATGATATATATTCGAGAGCTAATGCTAGCTGGGTGAACAGCTAAAACGAGGCGAGGACAGTCGATAGGTATATCAGAATGAAGTTTAATGAAGAAAATGTTTTGAGCCTCGGATATAAGAAAACTTATATAGGCACGGCTTCTCGTCGCACATCGAAATCGAACTTTGTTACGTCATCCAACTGTTTATTCAATATACAATGATATTTAATAATGCAATATAATGTATTATAAAGCATCATAAACATTTTATTTCAAAAAAATTATTTTATGACACGCAAAAATGTCGTAAAAAACAAAAATTTATGGGTCCCGCAAAAGTCACGATTGTCTACTATTGTGCGTAAAATTTCCCTTTTTGATTTATCCGACGTTAAACAGGAAAAATGTATTTTTTCAACTTTTCATATGAAAAAAGAAAGAAAAAAATTATGCATTCAACATGTACGTTGATCCGTTGGAATAATAAATATTGAATGGGACGAACGAATAACGAGAGAGCCATTTCGAAGTAATGAAAGTCTGCGAGATCGCCGCGGGGAATTTTTTTTTTTTTATTTTTTCTCAGAAGAACGTTATTCATGCGATAATGGATTTTCCTTTTCATAAAGGAAATAATTTGATCGGTCCACATCGCCGATATCTATACGGTCAATAAGGGATTTGCGATATAGAGGCCCTTTGGTCCCTTGTCGTGATTTCGCGTCGGGGTACGCACTATACGAACGTGATATTTGTAAAAGATGTCTCTCGAAAGGACGAAAAAAATAATCGAGAGAACCATGAGGATAAAAATCAGTTGAGCACGTACAGTCAAGTCTAAAAGAATACCGAATGGTTTTAGAAAAATGTTTTAACTTTCCATGATCAAGCTCCATCAGTTATTTTCTCTTAGCTCTGACAAACATAAAGGGAGAATTAAAAAAAAAACAAATTACGATTAATATAAAATAGAAATTGCCTTGATTTCTTGCAATTTCCTAGGATTTTTATTTTGCCCAACATTTTTCGAACATCGCTCCGCTTGGAGCAAAATTTTGAATTGATTCACTGGATTTGGATATTCGACATTGTTCATTGCTTCAAATTAACGGCCATTTTTGTCATACAACATTACATTTCAGGTTTAAAAATTGGGTAAATCAAGTTTACAGAGAATCGCCCAAAATGTATAATGAATGATGCAAAATTTGACCATTTGTTACGTGTACTTTAAAATTGAGAAAAACAAAACTAAATGAAAGGTTGCGTGAAAACAGTTTCTTTTTTAATTCACCAACATTTTTGAACATTGCTGTACATTCTTCAAGTTTTGGGCTCCCTTGAATGATACGAAATCTCCGGGTTTGCTGGTGAAAGAACGAAAACGCTGTTACGGATATAAAGCTAAGGTGACACGACCCCCTGAAAAACGTATTGATATGTCTCTGTGTAACTGTGTGTGCGTGTGTGTGCGTGTGAAGGTTGAAGACGTCGAGAAGGATGAAAGGGCGCAAGGGAGAAAAACCCCCCACAGAGCGAGGACACGTTAGAACGACTTCTTTATGGACCAATAACGCTCCCGTGTATCTTGTCGTTGTAAATTATTAAACCCTTATAGATGTCGTGCTGGGCCGAAGAGCTGCACGCGGGCGGTACACACCCCAGCGCTTTTTTGGCACAGATCAAATACAAAACCAAGTGGAAGAAGAAGAAGAAAAAAAAACACACACACGCATCCCTTTTGCACGGACTATAAATAAATGATGATGCAAGCTGCGAAACAATGTGACAAGTGACAATATAAATAAATGAAGATGCAATCTCGGAGAAATAAAACGAGACATTTTACTCAAATATGTACAAGAGTGGTTAATTCGGCCACGAAATTGAACTAAGAGTAGTAGAGAAAGTATAGAGTATAGCAAGATTGTACAAAAAAAAAAACCTAAAACAGCTATTATTTAAGGATGTATCGGACGTACCTTCCCAACCAAAAGTGATTTTCGTCGACAATATTGCATACTTCATGATAAGATCAAAATCGGATAAAAATTCAACCACGATAAAGACGATAAGAAGATTACTTTTTAATAATAATAATACCTAAAATTTACCAATAAATTGTTTAAACAAATAATTGCTTAACAAATTTTTAGGGAATGTATTTTTTTTGTCATGTGAAATTAATTCGTTGATTTTTCTGACCACACATGAATTTTTTTTTAATTTTCTCATCATTTTGAAATTTCGGTTTTCGGAAATTCGCAAAGGTTGTATTTACGAAACTATTCGTTTAATGCCCTGGAAACTTCTTAATTGTAATATTCAACGTTTTTACGAAAACATATCCAAAATACACGATTTTTTCTTCATTTTTAAAAATTAAAAAATTTTCGAAAACCGAAACTTCAAAATGATAAGAAAATTTTTAAAAAATTCACATGTAGTCAGAAAAATCAACGAATTCATTTCACATGACAAAAAAAAACATTGCCTAAAAATTTGTCAAACAATGTTTTGTTTAAACAATTTATTGATAACTTTTTGGCATTATTATTATTCAAAATTAATCTTCTTATCGTATTTAGTGTGGTTGAATTTTTTCCGATTTATCTTATCATAAAGTATGCAATATTGTCGACGAAAGTCACTTTTGACTGGGAAGGTACGTCCGATACATCCTTAAAATCTGTTATAACATCTCATATCGAAATTATTTTTACGTGATCAGAAAATCATTTCGAGTATACTCCCGATGAGGATAGTCAATACGATTTTTTCGGAAAAATGTAGAAAAATTTACACGTTTTTTTTCTTTCAGATTTCAAAAACAAAACAAGTTTGAGAGGATTATCGATATTGAGAAGCAAATTTCAAACGTATAAAACGATACTATGACATGGAGAAATTTGAGAGTAAAAAATGTTTTAAAAAATAGCAAAGCGATTCTTATTTTTATTTGAACCAAAAATTGTACCGTCGTGTGAGGTTCAATGAAACTCCCTTGCCTGTGCGTATATATTGCATTCCCCCCCCCCCCCCCCCCCCCCGCTGTGTGTGGTTGTCGACGAGAACCAGCGGCGTTTCTCATACTGCGAAGTAATGAAACGAAAAGCGTGGAGGTGTTTCCCAATGCGAATGATGAACAGAGAGAGAGAGCAGAGAACAGGACGAAGCAAGGAACGTCTCTAATTAAAATCCTGGATTTTAACGCCACTATGCTCTCTCGCCAATTTCAAAAGAACTATATACATGTACATACCTTCACCATCGATGTCCTTTCTTGCATGACATTACGAGAATTCTTCAATTAATCACCCAGCCATAACTATTAATTCGTTGGATGTTTCTACGCAGGAAAGGAATTTTATACATCCGAAATGCAATAATTCTCGTGAATGCAGAGAATTTTTCTCACGCGTTGCAAGATTAAAAATCATAATACAATCTCGCAATTAAGAAATACGCAGGGATATTTGATATAATTATTCTCGAATCAATTATTCAAACTTATTTTTCGAGAAAATTCATTCAAATCAAAGAACCGACGATTTTTCGAATTCAAAGAACAACTATTTCTGTGAAAAAAAAATTCTCTCTATAGAAAACTCAATAAAAAAGATGTCTAATGTGATTTTGTTTTTTTAATCCTACCCTCATTCGACTCAAATGCGTAGATACGGAAAATGCTCCCATTCCCGGATTCGTCCTATCACAATTAATGAAAAATTCTATCGAATCATATGACACGCGAAACATTTAATACGTTTGTAAAATCGTAGACAAATATCGAGTATTGACGAATGACTTATTGGCATTAAATAATGATCCGTTGAAAGTTTAATTATTATTCCACGAGAGTGTGAAGTCGTAAATTAATTTGGTTTAATAATCGAGTAAAATGTACATGACACACGTTCGTTGTATACGGTGAGTGCTGGCGAATACCCATAGACTTTGAGAATAGTACAGAGAAGGAGAGACAGAGGAGGAGGAGGAGAGAGAGAGAGAGAGAGAGAGAGAGAATATGAACGCCACGTGTCGGTGATTATTCGGTGGAAGCCCAGCATGTACGCATAATTCCGTTACCATGGGAATTGTTTGGCAACAGGTGGGGAAAATTTCCAACGCAAAATACGCCACGAAGGATAGTGCCGGGCTGTCCAACAGCATCCAGTACTTTTAGAGAGAGAGGGAGAAAGAGAGAGAGCGAGAGAGAGAGAGAGAGAGAGAGAGAGAGGAGACATCATGATGGCGTCGGGTCCAGCTCGTGGGACACACGAGCAACGAGAGACAAAATTTTGTTTTGCGTCTCGTTTATCTCACGTCCGCGAGCGTAAGCGGTGACGAGCAGCCGCGGTAACACGTGAATTTCTCATTAATTCAACCCTTTCATGACACTATATATATATATATATATAATATCACAACGGCGATGGTCCTATAACTCTCGTTAATTAGATACGGTAATTTGTATATGCCGATCGAATTTATCGGGTATGACTTACCTCGGATGAATTATGAAGAACTATTAATAATAAAAAATTAAGAAAAAAAACAAAATTTAATAAAGAAAAATACACCCCCTCCCTGGCTACTCTGAAAAAGGCTAACGAAGGTACCCGGGTGCAAGAGTGAAGAAAATATAATAATAATTGCGATATGGAGACTGCACTGCTTTAATTGGGTGGAACATTGATGAGTCTCTTATACTTAAATGTATCACTTTTCATTTGTTACATTTCGCATGTACGGGTGGATTCGTTACTTTTTTTTTTTTTTTTGAGATTCAGTTATCAATTTTAATTTGAATGAAATACATCATAAAAGTATTGCGATTCCCGTGCTAATACTTTTTTTTTTTCCAAGTCAATGGAAATCTGAATTCGATTTTCCTCGCTATAAATTACGAGTGCCATTGCAAAGTAGCAATAGTGGGTGGCATACCATGGTTTACTTTGAATTCAAGTCTCGT
>OY751317.1:21615864-21644407 GCA_963564615.1 Rhorus exstirpatorius
AAAAAGAGAGGGATGTGAAGGTGGTGCCGTGTGTGTGTGTGTATAATAGTGGACGTATTATAGTTTGCGTATAGGTCGGGGGTGAATTTCGAAAAGTGGGTCGCCTCTATCCTGATTTTTCGTAATTGGCTCACATTTGGCGACCGACACTCATATACACGCACGTCACATGCTTCGTTTTTTCTCCCCCTTCTCGCCCCCCCCCCCCACCCTTTGACTCTTTTTTTATAATTTTTCTTTCCAATGAATTTGGAGCCATTCGTCGAAATTTGATACTCTTTATGAAAATTGGGAACAGGGACCGGAGACAGTTTTATTGACGGCAGTAAAGAGGATTTGGTGATTTTTGCTTCCTCATGAAACTGGGCTTTATTTTCATGAAAAAAAAAATGTTTCGAAACGTTGAGAAATCATGTTTAGAAAAAATGTCCGGATGTTCGTGTCTTTGTTCCGGCCTCGAAAAATTATAAACCATCTATCCGGAAAACTGCTTGACCGATGAAACTGAAATTTACTACACAGCCGGACCGTGTACTCACCTTTCTTTGTTCCAATTTTTGTTCGAATCGCTTCAGAATTTTTGATATTGCGGGATTTTTTGATTTTTCGAAAAATGTCTGTGGAATCTCGTAATTTTGGAGCTATCGAGCTAATTTTTTTTACACAAGTAGACTCAGTCACAGGCATGGTTGGTATTGAATTTGGCAAGAATCGCTTTGAAGGGTTTGGATTTCAAAAAAAATGTTGAATTTTTCAAAAATATCTTCGATAGCTCTAACTCTTCAGCAAATTTTTGGCTATCGAGCCAAAAATTCGTACATGGATTCGGTCATGGGACAAGGATACGTGACACTGAGATTTAAAAAAAATCGCTCGAGGGTTTCGATTTTTTTTAAATATCTAATTAAAAAAAAAAAAAAAATTCTCCAATAGCTCTAATTTCTGCAAATTTTTCGCTAATGAGCCGAAAGTTTAATTTTTTTTTACACAAATAAACTTTTAGTCACAATCACAGCTGGGACATTGAATTTTGCAGGAATCGATTGAGGGATTCGGATAGTAGAAAATTTTGAAATTTTCAAAAAATTATCATTATTTTAAATTTTATCGAAAAAAATTTGAGTTCGTTATCGCATTGTGATTGAAATCGAATTAAGAAATTGAAAAAAAAAAAAGCGTGAAAATGAAAAATTTTCACATTTTTTCTTCATTATTTTATCTCGCATCACGAAGCTTCCTCTGCGATGGAGCCAAATTTGGTAAATCCACTTTTCTCATAGAGGCCAGCGAAATTTTGTCTGTGAGCGAGATAAAATGACGAGGAATCAATATGAAAAATTTTAATTTCCACGCTTTTGTATATAATACACAAAAATTTTAATGTCAATTAAATTAATAAAAATTGATAAAAATTTTAAGGAAACGTTACGAATCGATTGAGGAAATTTAGATTGTAGAAAATTTTGAAATTTTCAAAAAATTATCCTCATTGTTTGCAACTTTATTGAAAAATTTGTGTTCGTTGTTGTATTGTCATTGAAATCGAATTTGGAACAAAAATCTCGGAAAAAATAATGAGCTAGATGAAATAATGAGGAAGCAATGCGCAAATTTTTTAATTTGCAAGCTTCATTAAAATCGCTTCTATGGGTGATGAATCTCGTCGATATATTTAAAGAAAAAAATTGATCGATCCTATACGGATCAATCGATATGTTGTTTATTGAGAAGTATCGGAGGTGGGACGAGATGATGAGGAAGAGGAAAAAGGTTGATTCGTGTAGAGAGTGCCGTAGCCGAAATACAGTCGATAGCAAGTTCCTGACGTAGCTCCTGCACCAGGACGTATGGATGATCGGGATAAATAGAAGAGAGAGAGAGAGAGAGAGAGGTAGGGTTGGCAAAAGGCAATGGTATAGATACAGAGAGAACGAATGATCCAGGGACGGGAGGGTTGTAGGAGAGCCAAATAAGGGGTGCCCTCTCCAGCTGAACTAGGTCACTTTAGCTTCATTCACATTACGCGGCCATTCATGAGATCTGCGCTAACCGTTCTGACTTTCGTATGCCACCACGACGACATTCCCGAAGGATCTTCCTTCGTTTACTTTATTATTAATTTTTTTTTTTTTTTTGTTGCTTCTTCAATTTCATTCTTTACCATAAATGCGAAGCAAAAAAAAAGAGCACAATTATCGAAGAGCCTCGAGCAACAATTATTTCGATCGCGGGACCGATAATTTGGATATTCGAATAATGCAAAAGGTCAATGAAACATTTTCACATAATTGCAGAAAACAATGAAATATTTCAATCTCCTTGTTTGACTGTTGTAAAAAAAAAAATTTCCGAATCGTAAAACGAGCCAACAGAGCACTTCGAGGGTGTACGGTTCTTTCGGTCGCTTCAATGATAAGTCTCAATTCGAGAAACTATCGAATCGAACTTATTATAACGACGTAATTAATTTTTTTTTTGCTATTGACTGCACGGGCAGTTGAGTAAACTGCCGAATTATTGAGGTAAGGAAATATTTGATTCAGTGAACTTCGATATCTTCGTGGGACGATTATAATTGATGGTAAATGGCTATTGAGATCGATAGATAGACACTTGAGGGAACACATTGAAGTTTATTTAAAAAAAAAATTAATTCATAATACTTTTTTTTTCTTATCAAAGTTCGATCGATACGGAGAAATTTAAAAAAAATATACATTTTACAGGTAAAAATGTTATACCAAAACATATCGTTATAGATTTTGTTTTTCTATCGAAGAAATTTTTTTTTTACATTTCATACGGTTCGATGTTCTACGATGTATTTTTGCACGCAATTTTCGCGCCACAGAATATTTAAAAAAATATATAACAATCCGGGATATCGACGGGTCTTTCGCGATGTTTTTCACCGACGAATAAAGTTTATATTCAACGGATATCCTATCCTTTTAACATGGGTTATCCGGCGGATAACCATATCCGGTAGATAATCCGCGGTGAAAAAACCGGGCATAACCTTATCCTAGTACCGTGGGGTGTTGTGACGTCACTCGGCCCTCATATCGCGTGAATTTCTTACAATTTCTGCACCTTAAGATATAATAATTTACTTGCTTAAAGAAATTAATGCAATGTTCATTAACTTCAGAAAATATTTAACCCTGAAACCGAAGACATGGATCGTTCGCGTCCTCGACATTTCAACAATAGGGCATCCTTTCAACCCTTAACATAAATACCTTTTTTTTTTTTAATTCCCGAAGCCTCACATATTTTTTTTCTAAAAGTACATCAGCTCAAGTAAAAATATATCAAAGGATTTTTTTTTTTTTAATTACTTCACAAAAATGATGAATTTTCCAACATTACGGTGCATTTTCTTGAATTCTTTTTTCCACGATTAAATTAACAATTCGAAAATTAATGTAATGCTATGTCTAATGATTAAACTTATACGCGTGCAGAAATTTCGGTCGGGATCCAGGTGGACTCTGAGAAGGATCCCTATTTTCTGATAGGGATCCAGCTGGTCATCGGATCAGATCCCATGACTGAATGTAACATTTGCACATTGCAATCCGACAGGGACCCCTGACTGGATTCCAATTATGGTATCCAGTCAAAACCCGATCGAAATGTGGTTTATATCTGGCATATATATGAAATCTCGAATAAATATTTATCTTCCGCAATTCAGGTTATAGGCAATTGTTTATTATTACCTGAGCCATAGAAAAAATTTAAACAAAAAAAAAACGTCGACACCGCGGTTTGAACCTACGACGTCTCACTAGCCTTCGTTTGCGTATTGGACCCGAAATAAATGACAAAAAAAATTATATTTTATGAACATTAATGTTTTTGACATTTTTTATTGATTGTTGTTGTTCCGAGGATGATTCCGGTCGTTGAAAATTTATTTGCTAACCCGGAAAATGATTTAAGGACAACCGACCTACCTATCTGCCTACCTAATGAACTAACGCTCTAACCACGATGCTGTCGAATGCTTGTACATTTACTTCATAAATATCTTCTATATAGACGGAGAGCTAGCCACGGAAATAGGGCAGCAATTTATAGAACGATTAAAACCACCTAATCAGTCTGCCTTAACATAATTATTAATTGATTCGGGCGCCTGGCAGCTTTTCATTGGTGGGGGTGGGCGTGGTACGGCCATAAAGGGGTTGAAAAATCAATTGAAGGTGTTCAATTTATAGAGCGCTGGTTTTTGGTGTGATTGTAGCTAATTATGTTCAAAATTCGATAATAATATTGCCAGGCGATTTGCTTGGGGGAAAAGTAGTGCCAGGTGACGTTAAAGGTGCGTAGAAAAGTGCCGAAGTCGTCTCATTTATAGAGGGCTGGGACTAAATTTTTTCGTTACATTTAACCCTCAGGATAGTGTGTGCAAAATGACAGGCGGAAATATTGAGCCGAATACCTTGCCAGGCGCCGATAAAGAGCGAGAAATGCGCGCACGATAGTCAATCAGATGCTACAGTTATTTTTTTATTATGAACGTTGTACGTCATTCTATTGATATGGATTAAAGGGAGAACATTTTTTATTCATTATTGTTTATTATTTTTAAACAGAATTGTTTATCTTTTATCAATTAATATCATGCAATTTTTTTTTTTTTTTTTTAATTTCATGCATGAATTGTACGTGAAAACACGGCAACAGAAACGGCTAGATATCTTGATAATTATTCTGAATATTTAAGTATGAAAATTACCGTTATAACTGTTCATGAAAAAAAACTATCAATACTCTAAAATAAGAATAAAAATTTATAAAAATTTATTAAATTGTCTAAAATTTTAAAATTTATAAAAATTAAAATTTATTTAAAAAAATATTTTAAGTATGAAATATTAATATTAAGGTTTCTCGGACTGTTTGCTCCTCTATCCGATAATTCTTGTGATCTGTACGATGAAGTAAAAGTTTTCGCTATATATTGAGTCAGGTAAAGCCCCGGGCAATTATCGGATAGAGAAGCCAACAGTCCGAGAAACATTGATGTCAATATTTCATACTTCAAATAGTTTTTTAAATTTTTATTATATAGAATTGATATGTTTTTTTTATAACGAGTTATAACAGTAATTTTCATACATTAATATTTAGAATAATTATCAAGATATCAAGCCGTTTCTGTTACTGTGTTTTTGATTGATTGGTAAAAAATAAACAATTAACATTGTGAATGTTAATACTGCTTAAAAATAATGAATAATAATGAATAAAAAATTTTCTCCCTTTAAGGATGTATGTTAGTCAGGCAAGGAGGGGGAAAGCGCGGCGCTGTGGCGACGTGAGAGGCAAGCTGCACAGGAGAACTGCGCGCGCGACATAAATGCTTTCTTTTCACAACGCGAAGTTTAACTCATAATATTTCGGAAAGTATGTGCGCACTTAACAATTTTTTTTCTTTCACGTGTCTCAAAAACTACAGGGTTACGTTGGAACATTTTTGTAACTCAAAAAGTAGTCGGGAAATACTTGATTTTCTAGAATAAATGCTATTTTCCATGGGCTGCTGTATGAATCCCATGTTAAATGTCTCACTTTGAGCTTGTATATCTCAGAATTCACATGGGCAAAAATTTGGCAAAAAATCTTTAAAAAAATGCTATATACCGTCTTTTCTAACATCTAAAATTTTCAATTAGAAAACTGGTAATCGACTTAGCTAACATACATCCTTAATCCATAACAATAGAATGACATACAACGTTCATAATAAAAAAATAACTGTAGCCTCTGATTAACTATCGTGCGCGCACTTCTCGCTCTTTGTCGGCGCCTGGCAAGGTGTTCGGCTCAATATTTTCGCCTGTCATTTTGCACACACGATCCTGAGGGTTCAATGTAACGAAAAAATTTGGTCCCAGCCCTCTATAAATCAGAAGACTTCGGCACTTTTTTATGTACCTTTAACGTCACCTGGCGCTCTTTTTCCACCAAAAAAATCGCCTGGCTATATTATTTTCGAATTCAAAGCATATTTAGTTACTACCACACCAAAAACTAGCACTCTGTAAATCGAACACCTTCGATTAATTTTTCAATCTCTTGACGGCCGTCTCGCTATTCTCGCTCTTTGTCGGCGCCTGGCAAGGTGTTCGGCTCAATATTTTCGCCTGTCATTTTGCACACACTATCCTAAGGGTTGAATGTAACGAAAAAATTTTATCCCAGCCCTCTATAAATGAGACGACTTTGGCACTTTTTTACGCACCTTTAACGTCACCTGGCACTACTTTTCCCCCAAGCAAATCGCCTGGCAATATTATTTTCGAATTTTGAACATAATTAGCTACAATCACACCAAAAACCAGCGCTCTATAAATTGAACACCTTCAATTGATTTTTCAACCCCTTTACGGCCGTACCACGCCCACCCCCACCAATGAAAAGCTGCCAGGCGCCCGAATCAATTAATAATGGTGTTAAGGCAGACTGATTATGTGGTTTTAATCGTTCTATAAATTGCTGCCCTATTTCCGTGGCTAGCTCTTAGACTAATACACTATACATGAGGCTGAAACTAGCAGCGGTAGCGAGAAGCCAAAATTCAGAAAAGAATACGCATGACGGGAAAAATCTGAAAAAATTAAGGAGTATTGTCTATCGAACGTGTTCCAGGATCGATAGAGAATACTCCTGAATTTTTTCAGATTTTTCCCTTGCTTGTTATTCTCTGGCTAAAATAGGAAATCATTAGTCTCAGGGAAGTATACAAGCAAATTTATTCACCTTTAACAATTTTTCCGTTATAACCTTATGCAAAAAAAAAACGCAAAATGTCATTTATTTATTTATTTTCGGTAAAGATTGATGCCAATGACGCGTTTTTACACGTGGCATACGTGTTTCGATGGAAATCAGTGACTAAAAGTATATATTGCGCTTGAAACTCTATCATTACAATTAATAATGAATTAAATTCAGCGCACAAAGCTACTTTCCGTTCAGCAATATCGTTTACAACTTTTGAATCATCGAAGGTTCTTTTTATTTGAAATACAATCCCCATGGTCTCAAATTTTTCCTTCCAAAAAGTTCGCCATAGATGTTATAATTGGCTGTTATAATTATAAAAGTCCAATGAGCGGCGGCTTCCACTACAAAGTACCCTCTTCGCGAGGATGTCTTTTTTTAATCAAAACTTCAGTTTTAAGGGATAGGAGCATGAAAAAACAAATTACATTTTCGAGCCACTTTTGTGCATTTTTCATACTCCACAGAGACTTTCAAGTCTGTACTTGAAAGTCTCTATGGAGTATGAAAAATGCACAAAAGTGGCTCGAAAATGTAATTTTCGCCACACTGCTAAGTGGTTAAGGTGGTGGAGGTTCTCAATCATGAAAAACCACGTAATGACAATTAATATATAGTAATAATAATCGCATTTACCACCACCACCGCCACCACCGCCACCGCCACCACCACCGCCACCACCACCACCGGCACCACCGCCGCCACCACCGCCACCACCGCCACCACCACCACTACTACCACTACCACTACCACCACTACCACCACCACTGCCACTGCCACTGCCACCACCGGAATATGACTGGGCATTTCGCAAATTAAAATTCTTCGATTATCCCATTAAATCATCGGAGGATACTCGTCTTGAGGAGCTCACAACAAATCCTGATTCAGAACAAACGTGAGATTGGAATTTATGTCTACGCTCGGGACGCAGTTGCGCTTCGGATCGGGATACAATCGGTACACCCTGAATGAACGTGGCGCCGTAACTTACAAATTTTGTCACATCCACCAATCCGATTAGGAAACGGATACCATATAGATTCCTATGGGGATACCGGTTTCGGGGAGTCCATGGAAAATCCCGATCGGGTTATGGTCGGACTTGGAGTATCCCTAAAAAATTTCTGCACGGGTAGTTGAAACCACAAAAAATACTTCCGAACTTTTTTGTACTATTGAAGGTTGTTAAATATGTCGCGGACGCCAATGACCCATGTGGTTTCAGGGTTAACTATGACAGAATGACAAAAAAAAAAAAAAGGAGAAAATCGTTTACGCATGCAAGTTTTCTATTGTGATATTCAAAATATTTTCGTGGGTAAAATGAAAATTTCGTTCATCGTGTGTGCGCCAACGGGTCGTTTGAAAATGATTTTTTAAAAAATCGAGAAGCACCCCAATAATTAATTTGATCGTCGTCCCGTGATATAATTGTAAATCAAATTTGTTTTATCTGCAAAATGTGAAAAAAAAAACAGAACCCTATCGTCGATTGGCTTCTGATCCGATAAAAAATGTTATATATTCTCGTTTTTTTTTTTTTCGACAAAAGGGCTCGAAAAACTGAAACTAAAAAGCACGTATTATTTTTTCTTATTGAAGTTCATGAAAAAAAATGAAAAAAGAAAATTTACTAAAAATTTGGAAGGTTCAATGATTTTTTGATTGCCTGAAATCACGTTGAATATCTCGTACACACAGTTTATATTTGCAAGATAGCATTTTTATTGAAAAAAAAAAAAAAACAGTTTATGCAGACAACATAATCGAAAAATAATTTCGTTCAATTATTCTTCGCTATAACGAACACCGATGAACGTTTTTTCTCCCTCAAATACACGTTCAACTGTTCAGGGTGTCCGGCAACCTGAAAAGTCATGAAAAAAAAAAAAAAACCTTAAACGTTCGAAAAATTCGATGCGACCATTGACTTTTCACGACCATCCCCTAATTGGCAAAGTTTCCACGTATATACCTTCTCAAAGTAAAATATCAAGTTTCTCATGATACATCTATGTTCAGTATTCAAGTACGTTGTTCACTATTGAACTTTGCGTTGGCTTCGTTGTTTCGAGCAACAGAAGTAAAAACCAACGTATTAGTATAAAGTACAACACGTACACACTTGAAAGTTGTTTTTTTTTTTTTTTTTTTTTTTTCATTTTATCAGACAATCGGACTCGTTATACGTTTCGCTCCCTTACAGAGGTAGCTTTGCAATGATAAAGTAAATACAAAAAAATGAATAAAAACTTAGAATTCGTCGAGTCAATGTCAGAGTGCTTGCAATACTCCAAATAGTCCTGAGCTCACGGTTAAAAAAGAAAAATGTAATTAACAAAAAATTACCCATGAGATAAAGCGACGTGAATATCCTTATTTTGGTCCTGATGAATGAACGTTCATGATTTTTTGATCCCCGAACAAAAATTGGACACCCCGAACTCACATCAATTATCATTGTTCATTATTTCTGGTAAATTTTTTTCGTTTTTTTTTTTTTTTTTTTTTTTTTACACGACATACCAGTATAATTATTTCAATGGAATGTTTTTTTTTAATATTTCATTCGCATTCCACTGTGTGCGATAATCATGAATGAACGACGGAGTTATAACCGGACGACAGATCGAATTAAAAGTTATTTCCGTATTACGCCCCATCCCCCTCATCTATAAATATATGTATAGAAAATACTTTTTGTATGGAGTACGAAGAGGATGGGGGGGGGGGACAAATTTAAACCGGGAATTTCTCAATAAACTCTTCCCTCGTCCCTCTTTCATAGTTCTACCAATCTATATACGTTTATCCACACACACACACACACACACACACGCGTGCGAAAATATATGGGTATATTGGTTGGGTTCCTCTTGGTCTTTCACTCTTTGGTACTGGGATGTGGAAGCGCGCGGGGCCTGCCCGACCCAGATTCGCCCGGGCAATGACGTTGGGGATGACGTCACGACGGTTTGCGAACTGGGTCGCGAGGTCGTAGCACCCCGTCGCGGATTCTCGATGGTGATGGTGCATGGTGCTATGCCGCTGGTATAACTGGCCACCGTTTTCTGACGGAAGGATTGATCGACGCTACTGGCTCTGCCGTTCGTTCACTGTGACGAGATTGATGGAACGATTGACCGATTCAACCCTTCCCTCTCTATCTCTCTCTCTCTCTCTCTCTCTCTCTCTCTCTCTCTCTCTCTCTCTCTCTCATAGAAGTCTTTAAGTCTCTCTCTCTCTCTTCATAGAAGTCTTTAAGTCTCTCCTTTTCTCCCACTTATTTGAGAGTGAGTCTAGACAGTGAAAATTTTGGTATATTCTTGTATATTTTAGTTGTATATACTAGATTGTATATTGCTGTCATATGTAATATTGTATATCTTGTATCTCCACACTTTTCTGTACATTTTTTATATTTTAGTATATATTTAGAGAGAGTATATTCTACTGTTACAGTATTTTTTAGGAACTATATCTACTGTTACATTATTTTGTAAGACTATATGTATTCTTTACTTGAATATCAACTTCAATGGTCAATTCTGACTAACGTCGATCATTGTGTAATGCGCATAGATTTAGTTTAGTTTTAGTTCTTTCTGTTGTGGTCTCAAGTCCTAGCTTGCTCTCTCATAAAGCCACTAATTGCTTATTCTATGATATTGACTTGTAATCTTTTTCATGTGATTATTCAATGTTGTTCTTAGTGTACTACTTTGTCTAATCTTGTAATTTGTTTGCCCCACAGTTAAACTAGGGCATATAATAAATATCAATCAATCAATCAATCAATCTCTCTCTCTCTCTCTCTCTCTCTCTCTCTCTCTCTCTCTCTCTCTCTCTCTCTCTCTGTCTTTCTCTATTGCACCTTCTCACGTCCATCAAAGGATTTATGTCCCTGTGGCAGCTCTAAACACGCGAATGAACATTTTCTTGGGGGGGGGGGGGGGGGGGGGGGGTCCTGAAGAACATTGTCGGTGGTCACGGACGAATGCTATAAAACGCAATAAATTATCTCGATCCTAGAGATTCGGAGGAAAAACGAGGAATTTCGTGGACAAATTTACGTGACCCGACGTTTCAGTTGCAAGGGATATATATTTTTTTTTTTTCGATCGCTAGGGAGACTCCTTTGTGGGGGCTAATTAATCACGTTGATTGGAATTTTTTACTTTATATGAACTTTATCGCAATTAGTCGCATTGATTGTGTTTCCGGTTTTTTTTTTTTCTTTTTACTTGGTCACCGATCACATTTGATTGGGTTAAGGAGGTTACGACGTCAGAAAAAAAAGTCTCACCGTCCGTAGAAAAACGAGACCTTCATTATTTTACTTTTTTTTTTTCGCGTCACTGAATCCTGCGACGCTGAGAGACAGCGCGCACATCATTGATAGACAAATTTTATGAGCATTCATGGGCCTGACGTGTACTTAAAATTACCGAATCGATCGAAATGATTTTTGACACTTGTCAAAAATTTCGGCTTCTGTTGGACTGGATTGGTTTTTATGAATTTGCAAACGTTTCATCCAAACGGTATATCCTACGTTCGTATAGGCTTTTTTCCCCAACCCTGAGCAAAAAAAAAAACAATCGAACCGATTTCAAATGGACACGAAACAAATCAATTCATTCAAATCGATTTGAATCCATTTATTCGATACTTAATTAGAGATTCAGGGGCAATTGTTGCAAATTCAGACCACCATATTTTAGTTTGGGTATATTCGCGCTCCAATAAATTGACCGCAGAGGTGGATCAATCAACGGTCCATTTGATTCAGGGCAATGCCGTCAGTGCCCCGAAGTCGATTCAAATTCCCGATTAGTTTGCGCCGAAATTCTATCGTTCTGCGACAAAGACTTTTTCAAAATGCTTTATTTTTTTTTTTTGCTTTCGGTTGGTCTTAACCGAGGGTCGATTTTGTAACTCACGTGAGATTGCTCATATTGTCGCATTCTCATCTCACGCGGGAGTAAACTACCTCGATTTTGTAACCAAGCTGCGAAAAGCTGCCCAGTGAACACGTTTCATTACAGTAATATAACATGGAAGTTACATGTAATTTGTCACAATGCAATAGCTGTGTGATGTAACTGCTACGTAACATGAGAATAATATGTTATATATTATTGGTAATATGCAGGCAATGTAAATGTTATATAACGTTGTTGCATTACAGTTTTATAACTCAAATTTATAACGTTTACAGAACAGACTTATATAACACTTTTTATATAACATTCGTAATGTGCAGGTTATGTGAACGTTACAAAGTGTTGTTCCGTTACAGTTGTATAACTGACATTTGTAACATTGACATAACGTACTTTTAACGACATTTATATAACATTCGTTATAAGCATGTGATGTGAAGGTTATGAACGCGTTTTAGCGTTACAGCTGTATAACTAAGATTTGTAACGTTTACGCAACATGTTTGTACCATTTTTTATATAACATTCGTAACGTGCAGGTTATGTGAACGTTATAATGCGCTGTAGCATTATATCTGTATATAACTAACATTCATCATATCAACATGTAACGGATGAAAAAATCAAAAGCATTTTGGACCCTATTCAAATTTTCATTTTTAAAGCAGTATCATGTACATACATTTCAAATGTTAAATATATTGCTTAATGTGTTTGTATAATCATAATATGATTATCTATGTCCTGATATGAAATAACATATGCATATAATATTATGGCATGTAGCTCACAACATAACAACTGATCAAGAATTCTCCGGCGGGTCAAATACATGATATGAATTATCAGAGTTCATAAACAGTCGATAGCGTAGTGGGTAGCGTGTTAGGTAGATAGGTAGGATAGATACGAAGGTCGCAGGTTCGAATCCCCGTCGAGGACAATAAAATCCTATCGAGAAATCCGTGCAGGATTCTTTTTTTTTCCAGTGTAACTCTTCTATAACCTATAAAAATGACAAAATAAGATGATGAAATGCAAAAATTATTTAATAATAATCTTATATTTCATCATATTATTTTAGAATATTGCATTTATATAACTTTTATGACTTTTGTTACATCACCTTGTAATATAACTATTACATACCGGGTATATAACACGTTACATAACATGTTATATTGCTGAGTCGGAAATGGCAAGTTACATGCAATTTACATGTAACATCCAGGTAATATTACTTGCAATATTCGGTTATGTTGCCGTTACATTGCTGCAATATTACTGTGTTTACTGGGTGACATCACCATAGACAAGAACTTTAGGAATTATACTCAATTATACTTTCGTCATTGACTCCACGCATCATTCTGCATCATTCCACAGACGTTAGTACTGAAACACAACCTTGCATCAGCTGTTACAAACGGTATATATTTCTCGTGCAGAGCTTTGTGATTTAATTCATATTTTTTAATGGTTTTAAATGAATAAGCGCAGCAAATGATTTCATTTGAAAATCAAATCGTGTTTATCAAAGACACGTGATGTGTTTTATAAGAAATGAAAAACAAACATTCTGCTATTCGTTTGATTATAGTTTTCTTTTTTTTTTTTATCGTCAAGCCTGTGAAGCAAACCTCAAATAGTTACACTCTTACACTCTTTACGATATGGAAAAGCTAACTGTACTCTGCTGACTCTGCTGTATTCACCGTGCCGAACAATCTCACGTGTGATATATCTCACACATTTTCACCTTTGTGAAGTCTGCAAAATCGCGAGAGTAGCTAACTTTCAGTATTTTCACCTAGTTACTGTTACAAAATCGACCCCCAGGCCAACGAGACAAACGAGAGGCGCGCATATGACTCATCCGAGTAGCGATGGTTGATCACAATCCCCAGTGTCGATTGATTAATCCGCTGGTAATTCTCCAAATGTTGTACTTTCAAAGCTGGCCCCAAATATTTCCGTTTCTTCGTTTAACAGACTCTCTCCTGTAAAACCACCCGGAACCCTTGTAAAACCTTACTCCAATCGATCAAATCGAATCGTCCCATGTACCCGCAAGTAGCCTCTCTGATTTTGATTCACCTCAACTCCTCTGTGAATGTCTTCGAAACAAATGGGGCGGATAGAAAGTTCAGAAGAAAAAAAAAAAAACAAGAAATCGCTATCATATCCGAGCTACAAACGGTATAGATCGTCGGTGAGAGAGATAGAGAAAGAGAGAGAGAGAGAGAGACGATAGGGTGGTAGCGCAAAGACAGAGAGAAGTGAATATACTCGCGTCAACGGCGTCGTCACGCGGGTAAGCTTCGCGCGGGGCAGGGAGCAGAATGGAGGTCGGTTTTTATATTTGGAATGTGGGTCACCTATAAACCCCGAGTTTGTCCCGTGACGTCACGGGATTCGGTCGTCCTGGCAACAAAGGACGCCGGGTCAATCACCCTCGTGCCCTCCTCGCCCCGTTTATACACGCAAAGCGAGAGCGTCTCGCGCAGATGGCGCGCGCTACGAATATGCAGTCGCATGATAAAACAGCGCGAAATCGAGCGAGAAAAAGAATTATATCGATCAAACATACGCAGAAGTTGAAATTATGTAATTTACCGTATTGTTGTTGTGATTATTATTATTTTTTTTTTTTCAAACTCAAATAACCATGTTTCAATATTTTGCACAATTCAACTCTCATTTGACTAGCTAATGTGTGCTCGTGTTATCATGAGAGGCACGATGTATCAGACGCTTCTCGACCACCTTGATAAACCGAATCCCACTTTCTTCGTGATGACACAACCGCGCAGCTATGAAATTTAGCTCAATCACTGCGGTATTATGGCATAAAAAGTGACTGTGTCAGTTTTATCCCAATCAGTTGTGCCGTTTGAGTGTTTGGGCCGTTTGGCCATTTGGACCGTTTTGATTTTGGAACATAAAAATCCAGATGCCATAGGCAGAAATAAAATACCATGCCCATGCGCAATTGATTACTGGATTCTGGAATTCTGGCTTCAATCATTATCGGATGCTCTTCCCTGGGCATATATTCAAAAACAAAAAAAAAGAGAGAAAATGGCTGGTCGTCACTATCCTTTTCTACCGTATAACGAATTTTAATACGCCGTAGATTCGCTGTATAATGAGTCTCGAGAAAATCAAAGAGCGTGTTCGGAAATTGGCTGACAGTACTGTCAGTACTAGAAAATCTATAGTGCAAGTCACGTATACTGTACATTTTCTAGTACTGACAGTACTGTCAGCCAATTTCCGAACCTGGCCCATGTCGGACACTGCCAGCAACGCACGACGACCCTCATCGCTGTCGGTAATCGAAGCACGCGCTTTCAATAGGGCTTTCTCTGTACACCAACGGTGGATGCCTTACTGATATTAACCGAATCTGTTGGATTCGGCAGTCGATGCTAGGTTTTATAATTCGTCTGTACGGAATAAAAACTCCGGAACAACGAAAAAATAAAAAATCACATTTCGACCTCGGTCAAATTTACAGACTTTCTGCTTTTTGCTACGAAAATTTCGGATTCACTAAAATAATTATTATTTAGCCCTCGAATCAATTGGATCCGGCAGGCATACGGTTCTATATAGTTCACATGTATATACGAAATGATAACTCCGGTGTGAGGGAAAAAAAAAATTCGGATTCCAACGCTGGTCCGATGTAGGTACGGACATTCTGTTCGTCGCTACAAGAATTTCGGATTCACTAAAATAATTATTATTTAGCCTTTGAATCAATTGGATCCGGCAGGCGATCGGTTCTATAGTTATTCACTCGTACGAAATGAAAACTCCGGAGTAACGGGAAAAAAAAGAAATTCTCATTTTGACCACTGTCAGTCAAATGTACAGACTTTCTGCTTTTTGCTATACGAAAATATCGGATTCTCTGAAATAATGATTATTTAGCCTTCGAATTATGAAGACATGAATGACATTCTTTCGATCCCTGACTGCCCGCAACATTCAGGCTTTCCTTGGCTCCTGAAATGATCAAGTATATAGTGTACGTGTATACGGAATCGAGGCTTGGGAAAAAGATTTTTCAAAAAAAAAAGAAATTACATTTTCTCGAGCGCTGACTGGCCAAAGCCCTCAGAAATCCAATGACTTTGGGTCCTGAAATTTCTAACCTTTTCGTTGAATTTTTTTGGCTTACAGTAGGTTGATCCCCTAGCTGATCGGGTATATTGTACATTTATACGGAATCGAGGCTTGGAAGAAGGATTTTTGAATGAAAAAATGTATTCTTTTGATCCCCAACTGGACAAAGTCCTCACAGGCTTCCATCGGACCTTGGGTCTTGAAATTTCAAATCCATTTCGTTGCCTTTTTTTCGCTGGAAGTACTTATAGGTGTGTCCCAAGAGTGATCGAGTAGGCCTGGAACAAGGATTCCCAGTTGAATTGAACTAGTTGCTTTTGTCGGCCGATAATGCCGCTTACGTTTCGGGGGTCCTGTTATTCGGGCTTTGTGTCGTTTTAGGATTATGACTACCTACTGACACGAAGGAAGGATACATTCTTTTAGATTGTCGGTTTTTTGGATTCAACTAAACTGTCTGCATTATCTACATATATTTAAGTTGTCTCACACACGCACGAGGTTCCTTACCTACCGCCGATACGCTGTATCGTCAGATCGACAGTCAGTAATAAAAACTCTTTTCAGCAGGCCAATCAATATATTTCAGGGTATATGGGAATTTTCGAGGACCAAACCTCTGTATGAAAAATGCAGTTTAAAAAAGTTTGCCCCTGTTTAACGTCCCAAGAGACACAAAGGATGAATTATCATTTCTTTTACCGACCGTTGGTGTTTCACGGCAGAGCCTTAAGGCGATTTAGCATTCCCCGGTAGGTAACATATCCCCTTCCGTATTTCCTCGGAGACTGCGTTGATATTTCGGACAAAAGCAAATTGAATTTTCATGCACGCTGAACGGACACACGAGACAACCTAATTTGCTTTCGAATATCAACGACTTTGAAAAAATAGGGAAACGCGGCTTAACTGAATCTTCGACGTTTCGTCTCTGCATGCTATTACGATTATTCTCCGCGTGTGAACTGAGAGCTGCGCAAGAAAATTACCCCAGGCAAAAAACCGCAAAGTAGCCGGAGCAGAGAGGTTTTCCTCTCTCATTCGGGTAATCAAATCTATTGATCAATCGACATTATGTCCCAATTTTTCGCGCGTCTACGGTAACTCCAGTGGCTCCACCGGAAGGCCGCGAGTCCTCAACGGCAACACCCTGAAATCTTTCATCCTTTGCTGGAATAGTTTTCCATGGGAGCATTCTCACTGGAAGTGTTCGTGCTTTTTCGGCCTTTGTCGACTTTTCGTCGGCCGGGGCAGGGTGGGGTGGGGATACTCCGACTGGGCGATAGCACACAATAATATACGTGCGAAAACGCCTGGTCGCGCCCCGGCAATATAATGTTGCATGGAGTAAAATTTTCTCGGCCGAGAATCTCCTCCTGAGTCGTGCGCAATAATTTGTGGTGGTATCAACGCGCCAGTTTTTTATTTTTTATTTTAATTCTTCTCTTTCTATAGTTTGTATAGGAGACGAACACTCGCATAATCCGACGTGGACGCCTATGCGCGCGCACACGTGACGCGAGCGATTTTCGTCGTTAGAGGGAGCAAGGGCCGGGCCGCCGGCAGGGGGGGGGGGGGGGCGGGACGAGTGTGCGATAGCAAGCCGGTGGAAGAATGACAATGATAGGATGAAAGGATAGAGCTGAGATAAAGTTGAAGAGATAAGGCGAATGAGAAAAAAAAAGATAACCCAGCTGAGAAATCACACGATTTTCTTTTGCACAAGCCGTTTTTATTAATAACAGAAAAAAAAAACTGGAAAAACAACAGTATCCGCGAGTCCTATCATTCGAGACGGGGACATTGTTGTGGTCTCCCCGCAGTTCACCTCGACTGGTGTCAACAATAAAATACGAATAGATGAAAGAGCAAACATAGGCTTGGTCGAGCTCTCTTTTTTTTCTCTCTCTCTCTCTCCCTCTCTAGTCAACAAAAGCTACACACCAGCCTTGTGTTTTTCAATTGGAAAACAGAGAAAAAAAAACGTGACTATTGTACGTAATAATCGAGTCTCGCAAAAAATGGCAGACAGTCCAAATCCACCGACTTCCTTTCAGCGGTACTAAAAAGTATATCAGTCGTCGTCGACGATTGGTCTGGGGTTGGGATCTCGATCAAAGACGGACCCGCAATGAATGAAAGTTAATTTTTAATTTGAATTTCGTTACAGTACTGCGCTATTTGCTAATAAATGCATTTACTCCACGGAAGAATAATGTATTTCAAGCGGACGACAAGAGTCAGAAGTAATCTTTTATTTTGTTAGAAAAATCAGTCCGCTCGTACGTTTAATTGTAATTTTTACGTCAACTATTTTCCAACGTCAAAATAAATCAGCATCCCCAATCACCAATCGGTCAAAATTGACTCAAACGCTTCGAAAATTCTAAAAATAATTTTCCCAATCAAGATATATGATAACGCCTCCTATGCATGAAAAAATAGTTTAAATATGTATAAAATTTGTATGAGTTTATTTTTTATTGCTGACGCGATCAAACGTATCACCGTGTGCTATCCAAAACAGCTGTGTGTACATTGTACATGATATAAATTTTTACGAAAATATATATATCGGTGATTGCATCACTTGGCAACGTCGTATTTTTCGTTGCATATGTGAGAGTCGGTTGGTCTTAACCTCCAAATTCATCAGCTGTCAAATGAATCGACACAAAATTTCCTAATGTATATGATACCGTAATACATACGTCATATACGCGTGGGCCACGATTAAATATCAAGGAAAATCGAAATGGTCTTTATTAATTTCAGTACATACATATATGTGCAAATATAACCTGACATAATGGAAATTACTGTTTTTCGCGGTCACTATATAATTATAAAATAATTTATCACGCATATATGTAGAAGTATTAAAATCTGTAGGCCCGGCTCAAGAGATTGGGAGTATAAATGAAATTTTTTTATTTCAAAATCTGGTAGTTTAGGAAAAAATATTTAGTACGTATTTTTAATTTTTTTATTTGAATCAAAATTGTCATTAATATAACAAATTGAAAAATATAACATTATGAAGTCACGAATGTTACGCTATATCTATATATATATCAAAATCCGTGAAATTAAATTGCCTATAACAGGTGCATCTGTCATTTTTAACGAAAAATAAAAAAATACGTCCTCATTATTTTTACTTGCTCTACATTATGCGCCCCAATGATTGAAAAAAAAAAGTTTTCATTCATACTCCTAATTGTAGGTTGCCACTCGTCGCACTTGTATGTTTCCTCTTGGCAGGGTAATATGCGGTGTTTTGCCCAACCTCACTTGTGAGAGTCACCACCCGCGAGTCATTTCGATTGTTCTGTTTCATTGTTAACCTTTCTCAACAATTCTTTGCCAAGTATCCCATATGACACGAGGCGTTTTTTGGCCTCGTTGAAATTCTTAAAACTCAATGCACAATTTAGCAACTTTGTTCATATCAGAGCGATCTGATCATTCAATGCGCGAAATATGTGTTTGAAAAGCTGAGCAAACGCGCAGCTCTCTCATATATACACGACCGTTATATAATGCTGAATTCTCTCGGCTTTGAATTTCTCGCCAAAAAGTTCCTAAGAACATTTAATTTCAAAAATATTTTTAGTTAGCAGAATGTATCTCTGGCAAACGAGACAACGTCCGAGAAAGAAAAAAATAGGGAACACATCACGTTGTCTGATTTAGAATAAATAAATTATTGCAACCGCAGAGGAATCGCGTTCGCGTGTGTAATTGCGGTTATATGACCGTTTTATCTACCGTGTGCTATTTAACCGGTTATTTAACGGCTCGGATCACTGCGCGGGTGCGAACGCGCCACCTTTTCGTCGACAACATCAACGTCGTTGCGGCATATCATCCACGTATGTATACTCTTGCCGCGAGGTTGTAATCGGTGACGCGCGAGCGACACGACAGGAGGCGCGACGGTGTACTCTACGGGACGGGTGTGTGATGACGATTCCCATAATCATAATAATACGGCAAAACAACGAGAGAATTGTGTGACGTGTATATAACAGCGATGCGAAGATATTATGAGAAATACAGTGGCGTAGCGCACGAGGTGGAGGAGCTCGATCGCAGGGAATAAAAGTGGGAGAAACAGGCGATATAGAGGCAAGGCGGGGAAACGAGGAGGGGAAAGAAGTGGGAGAAAAAGCGATTAGTTGTGGTGGGAGAAGTTTCGGTAGCGGGCGCTGCGAGCGAAGAGGCATTGGGTATCGCGCCTCGAGCCGGCGGCAAGTGAGGATCGTTTTTTGCGATCCTTCTCTTGTGCGAGAGTGCGTGCGCGTGTGTGTGTGCGTGTGTATTCTCGACTTTCCGCAACAACAAAAAAAAAAGAAAAAACTGGCATCCCATTGCCCGAAGTTTCGGGAGATTTGCTTTTTTTCTTGTTTTTTTTTTTTCACGGGAAGAAAAAACAACTCGTTTGTCCTGTCACCGTTGGTGAATCGAGCGAGCGAGCGAGTTCGGGGTGCGAGTGAGAGTGAGAGAGGCTCAAATCTCACCCGTAGACAAAGTGGTGGAATCGTCGAGTAAAACAGCGTCTAGAAAAAAAAAAACACCATGTCATTTTTTCCTCGTTACAACAACGCGATTGTCGCGAAAGCATCGTCGAGCTCACGTCGAACGAAAATACGTGAATAATCCACACAACAGCGTCCAGGATCGCCTGACATTGTTTTTTTTTTTTCTGTTCTTCGTTGTTGCTGTTGTTATTTGTTTTTCTGGTGAAATGTGCGTGCATTGAGAAAGAAAAGCGGAGCAGCATTTCAACAGCGACGAATAATGAAACGGGCGATGAGGAGAAACGTGAGAGAAACGACGATGAGTAAAAGTGAATTTCGAAAAATACGTGCAAGTCTTTCGTCGCTATAGTGAAGATATATATACATATATATCTATATATATAACACGGCGTTTGTAAAACGAAAAATCGGACTATCCGAACACCTCTATAGCGTTATATCCTAGTCTCAAAGTGTACGTGCGCGTGTGTGTGTGCTTTTTTTTCGCAATGATCGTTATTATCAATAATAATAATAAAAATCATAATAATTCGCAATGTGATTTTGTGGTATAGTGAGGAAATATATCGTCGTGTTTTAACGACGATTGCAGGTGATTGATCGTCGCGATTGGATTTCGCGAGAGAACTTGAGGGGTTTTTGTTTATTTTTTTTTTACTGTTAATTAACGTGCGACGAAAGGAGAAAAGGATAAGGAGTTGAACGAGAGGGATTTATAAAGTTGGCCGATCGCGTTCGTCGCGTGAAACGAGACGCGATGCAGGCGGAAACGACTACGACGACGACGATGATGATGATGAAAACGAGAAAGGAAGAGGAGATGGCCGAACGAGAGATCGACGACGATGGGGTTGTTGTTGCCAGGCTCGGGAGTCCCTTCAAGGGACAGATCAGAACCACCGAGGACACCCTAGTCGGTCCCTGCGGCAAGAAGCGGTGCGCCGATCGATACGATAGCTCCGAGAGCTCCGACAGGTGAGAGAGACGGAAATAC
Organism: Rhorus exstirpatorius; assembly: GCA_963564615.1. NCBI lineage: Eukaryota > Metazoa > Arthropoda > Insecta > Hymenoptera > Ichneumonidae > Rhorus > Rhorus exstirpatorius. Next base: position 21,637,284 of record OY751317.1, read on the forward strand.
ATGCTTATATATTTATGTATATATAGATGGGTGACTGCTGTGCGCGCGTGTGTGTGCGCCTCGTCTATGTTTCTCTTCGTCGTAGCGATGTATGAGCGGACGAGGAAAACGTATCGTTGTATAGCGCCAGCGGTGGGGGGGCTTTGTGAGAAGGGAGAAACGAGAGAGAGAGAGAGAGAGAGAGATGGAAACGAATGGAGAAATACGAAAAGTGAGGTTAGGACGTAGAATTCCTGCAGTCGTTAATTCGCGTGAAATTTAAAAAAATTGAAATTTTGTACATTTTGCTTCCTCATTGTTTTATCTCGTTCACAAAGCTCCCTCTACGATCGAGTGGTTTTTTTTTTTTTCAATTTTGGCTTCCCCACAGTGGAAGTTTCCCCGAGGGAGATAAAATAATGAGGTAGCCATGTGGATATTTCTGATTGTGCACGCTTTTTGATCGGTATGCGATTCAAGGATTTATTGGCTGTACAATCCCAGCAAAATCAGGGCTAATTTGGAATTTCACAACTTCTATGCATAATGTACATAATATATATATATATAATAATATATATTCTGTGCATAATGTACATAATATATATAATAATATATATTATATGCATAATGTACATAATATATATAATAATATATATTATATGGCATAATGTTGTGTCCCACTCATTCTTTCCTTACTTATTGTTTCTACCATGAGTAACTTAACACTTTACGATGCTCGTGTTACACTGTGCTTTCTGTGCCTCACAAATTTTCATGTATATTGGTTGGTGTGTATAGGGGACGTGTCCCAATGTCACAATAAATCTGATTATTATTATTATTATTATTATTATACACTTGGATGATTGAAAAAGTGATTTTTATTGCGTAAAAGGGTCAAATATTGCCTAGAAATATGTTTTTCGATACTCTCATTGAATATTTTTGATTAATTCACGAATATTTATGATACTCGGCAGAAAAATTTTGTCTGGGAATCCGACCTGAATCCAACCTTCAAAAAATAAAATATATAGTAAATATTATCAATACTATATATAGCCCCTATTTATTAAATAGTAATTGAATATATAAATATAGTGCGCGTCTGATGGCATATTTTTTTTTTCAATTTTATTCATTTTGAGCGGCATTGATAGCAGAAATAAAATCCGTGGATCCCGAGCCGAAGACGCGGCAATATTGCAACGTACCGCGCGCCGTTATGGGTTACGTTGGCAGAATTGTTTTGGCTCCCCAGTAGTCCGGTCAGAGCCAGGACAGCTATTTGACAGTTTGAGATAGAGATCAGAGTCGCGCGTCCGGCTATAAGTCAATCTAAAGTGTAAACAATTGTACCGTTGGTGAGGCAAATTAGTGTCGGAAGCTAATTTCGATAAATTAATTTTCAAAAAATCAACTGAATCGATAATTCTCGATCATATCTGCGAAATAAGAAAAAAAAAATTCAGAAAAAAATGGTGGCTGTTACTGAATTGCAGTATTGCCGCTATTCAGGTGTCGAACAAGAGTATGCTCCTCACTCGGTGGCTAAATTTTCTCGCCGTTTTCTTTTAATTTCTCCCAAACGAGGTATAGGGAATAGCCATGAAATTTTCCCATATAACTGTCGGATAGTTACCATTAAAAATGTATAAATTTTAAGACACCTGGCATTTTTCCTTCGGCACTATTTATCGTTATTACATGCATCAGCCTTACAGTTTCCCACAAGAGTTCATTTTTAAAATACGAAAAATTGAAAAATTCAATAATTTTGATACGGATTAGACTGTCGCGTCGAAATTTCACACAGATTTTCCGAATACAAGCAAGAAAAATCTTTTGCAATTTTCATCGTATTAGCACTATTTTTACCTGCGAGCCTTTACATCCTTAAAAAAAAATGCAAATTTAAGCTGAATGTTAGCGTTCGTCCAGTCTATTTCTTATTACAATAAATTCAATTCACGTCCAATAAATATATAATTTTTTTTTCGGTATAATCTTTATTTTTCGTATTGTCACGGAAAATAAATATCGGATATGAGTTAATAGTATTTGTCGCGCGTAATTGCCCGTAATTCATGAACCAGTCGCCGAGCGAGGTTAAGGAGGTACGACTAGTTCTTTGGAGTCAAAAAAAAGTCTAAATTTATTTTACCCACAGTTGTTCTGATTTATGTTTATTTGCGTTGATTATTCATATTATCGATTATAATGTGAAAAATTTTGTGGCAAATGATTAATTTATTGCGCATGAACTAATAAAAACTGAAAAATTAGATTGTCAACGACTCGATAGTAGTCTCCATCATAATAATAATGACATGTCTACCACAAAAACGGACTAAAAAACATTTTAAAAAATCAGCCGAAAACCTATTAAAATAGACTCGAATTACCTCAGTGGAATTAATACGATCGGTAGAATGATAATTAAACATATAATTGATACGTGATAAATAATAAAACTCCATAAATAACACGATGGAATTTGAAGTAAACACTTGGCAACGTCGCATTGGCGATGCTATAAGTTGGTATACGTGACCAACGAAGATGACTCTATCCTCGTTGCTAACATCAAAACAAAGCTAGGTTATGTTCGCCGAAACCCATCAGCTGTTACTCGCGACGTTGCTAAGTCTGTGGGTGCTATTTGATCGTTCTGACCATTTACAACCGGAAATTGAAACTTTTTTATGATGTAGTGCCAGAACTACACAGTGAAGAGTAATTTTTCAATTTTTTACAATATCTATTATATCTAATCTATCAAGTTTCAGTTTTTCAACGGGTGTAGTTGGATACGCGAGCAGCAAAACCGTGATCACAGCACTTCCGGTTAACCGTCTCCATAAGACGACGTGCTTTAGTAACTCAAACTGCTCGACTTTGCAATTTTATTACGAATAAACTAAACGGTCAATATAGCTCAAATTTTGGCAATAGGCGCATAAAGTATTCGGCAAAAACATATAAAAATTTCAAGTCCGTCAGTTGGATTCTTCATACTAGTCGTACCTCCTTAAGACGGTCGTTTCCTTATCACCGTGGCTAAGGCGAAGCGGTTAACACGAAAAGGTTTGTTATATGATTTAAAAATCCTCGATTTAGTTGAAATAAGTTGCTATATATTATAAACAACTGATTGAAGTAGCGGAGTGCGGAAATTGACGAGCAAATGAAATATTTTGCCGAAAATATATAGGTCATTAATCGGTACACAGTGAGAATCGTGTGCCCTCGAATACTGTCCGAGCGAATCCATTCGGCTCGTCGGACTCGGTACGCTGGCTGGTACAAGTACTTGTGTTAGCTTTTTTTTTCTCATAAAATATATCTACAATTCTTATAAAATGCATGGTTTTATTAATTACAATGTTATTTGTCTGATCGCGATTTCGAGTAATGTATAACCTCACTTTACTAATGACAAAGTCAAGAAAGAGCACCATAAATAATTATTGAAAAATTAAGTTTTGAAAGCTTTTGGTAAAATGAATAAAATACATTTTCAAAATAAAAAAATTATTAGATTATACTGGCACAGAAAGAATTGATTTATGAGTTGTCTGATTTTACGTGAGAGCCGTTTCATGATTTTATATATATTTTAAAAAATGACAATCTTGAATACTTGTCATGTCGAATTATTTTTTCATGATTATGAATAATGTTGCACCATTTGGGACATCGATGCGGTGGTACGCATCGCTAATCGGGTTGAAATATATTAATTAACTAATCAAAAGAATAATAAAAATAAGGTGAGCTTCCGTTAGCTGATATTTCGCGCTTTCCGATAATATTAATACTCTCGACCCTTGGACAAATTTAAATAAAGATTTCCCTCTCAGCTAATGGCGAGCGGGGCTTAGGTAGTCACAATTCGGGACATTCATCTTATCACGAGCTACGAAGTTTCGCGATGGTTTGAGGGGATACGGTGGGTAATAGCGTGTTTTTAATCTCAAAATTGGAAAAAATTTCATAACATCGCGTCGATTGTCGCCTTATTCAATATTAAACATTAAAAAATCCGAATCGCTCGATCGATTTATGGTAAATCCAATATCGATAATTCTTTCATGATATTTCAATGGTGCCAAATTTAATACTATGGATCCTTGTTCCGTAACATATTTGTGTAAAAAGTTTCGGCTCGAAAGCCCTCTGGATGTATCAAAGTTAGAGCAGTCATTTTTTCGAAAATTTAAAATTTTTACAAAATCTCTACTCCTCGAGTGATTCTCGTCAAATTTAATACCGAACAACCTTGTCGCTCAACCTATTTGTGCAAAAAAATTCAGCCCGATATCTCAAAATTTGTGAGAGTTAGAGCGACCATGGAGATTTTTTAAATTTCAAAATGACATAAAATTGAAAATTTCCAAGTAATTTTTACGCAAATTGCAGTAAATAAAGGGGCCGTGCTGCTATAATTTTCTACGAAATTAGAATGGTGGAACCCAAATCGTTCAGAATTTTTTTGCTGACAAATGACAAATTTCCATGATAAAATTTTCGTCGAGATTTTTCAAATAATAATCCTTTTTTTTTATTTATTTTTAACTTATTTCGTTTCTCAAAAAATAAAATTTCCATATGAACAAACCTGCTGTAATTTTTTTTAAAACGATCAACACTAAAAAATAATTTACGTGGTGAATTCGTAGAGTATTTTTTTGAGGAACGCGATGAAGCCTCGATGGATTACAATCATCGAGGAAAAAAATAAGGATTATTCTTCGAAAAATCTCGGCGAAAATGTAGCAACATGGTAATTTGCATTTTTCGGTTGATAATTTTACAAATCCCATCGTTATCAATATTTTTTCTTCATTAACAACCCATATGCTGTAATACACGCAACTTTCACTACTGGTAATTAGTGAGCCAAGTTCCACAAACACGATTATGAAGATTAAATCAACATATTATTAGTCAGCTGTCGTGATTTCGTTCTTACAATTTCTTTCCATTCGATTCTCTTTACTGATAGTTTTGTTTTTTTTTTTATTTTTTTTTAAATTTATTGGTTTCTGAATATTTCCCCTTAATCGCTTATATATATTTACATTCCCATCTGAATATTTGTCACCACGATTGTCAAAGCATTCTTCGACGATAGCCCTTGTCAAATTTTTTTTTTTTTTTTTCTTTCATACTGATAAACAAAGTACAAGAATCGCTTGCTCGTTAGCGCATATTTATTATTTTCTCAAAGTCCAAAAATAGAGTGCCAGAAGTTAAACTCGCGACCGAGTACAATATCGTTCTATAGTAAAGAAAAGAAAAGAAAAAAAATAAAAACAAAAACAAAACAAAACGATTCGAATGGGACGAGAGACAGATGCGAGATAATTGGCCAAGAGCGATAACCTCGAAAAATCGTAAATACCGAGCGTAACGCCCTCGGCCGTTGTTCGGTCGAGAGCCAACTTTTGAATTTTCAAGAAATCGCCTCGACTCGTTCCATTTCCGGTGGGGCAGACGAACGCTAAAAAAAAAAGAAGGAAAATGGTTTTTCCACATTATATTAAATTATCTATAGCGTACAAGGGTTTGCGTGTGTGTGTGTGTATGGAAGTTTGTATATAGAGCGAATGGACGATCGAGGGACGGATGGTTCGGCAATGACGGGGCAAGAGAGCAAGAGAGGCGTCGAGGTCGTTGCACCGCGTAGTTACGCGACGGATGGTACACGGATGCGTGCAGTTGCCTTGTCGCTCGGGTGTAGTACAGAACTTGTACTATATACATCCATGTTGCATGTGCATCCAACCATGTACATAGATATAAGGTTATATATATATATATATATATATATATATATGTTCGTGTATAAACGTGAATTTTCTGCACTATACGTACGAGTATAGTGTATTAGAGTACTATACACATATATACATGTACAGGATGATTCAGAATAGGTCGTACACCCTCGATTAGAAGTAATTTCTCTCGGAATATTCGGTAAAATGATTTGACCTTTTTTTACGTTTGCAATAGTATTTTTTTTTAATGACAAAATTATAAAAAAAAATTATCACAGGCGCCTTGTCAGAACAGATGTGAAAATCATGGCACAAGTAATTTCTCGATATTGACACGTATTGAAAGGGTTGCTTGCTAGCGAATATTCAATCCTAAAATCGAGTAATTGGGGTTTTATTCTGACATTTTTTTTTTTTTATGTAAATTGGATTTTTTTTTGGGAGCACCTGGCGTTGGGACGATATTATTAAAAATCGGAATAATCGAACGAATATTAATATCGAATGACGTTCAAGATTTTTCTCCATATACAAAAATGAACTTTAGCTTTTGGACGATAAATCAGAGAGAAAAATTCTATTAGACTTTTTTTTTTTTTTGAGGTCAACACTAACGCCGTTTTTCCATCAATTGATTCTTCAGCACGACGTATCTTTTAAACGATCACATTCTGACGGTAAACTTCTATGAGAACGTTTTTTTTTTTTCCTTTTTCAATTATTTAGTGGTGGGGGTTTCTTCTTTTTTTTTTAACCGATGAAGTACCCAATTTTTCACGAATAAATGCTTCGGCACGACGTAACTCAGGAACGATTATTATGAGAGAAATTTTTTTTTTCTCTCTCAATCATGCTCGTTCCTTGCTCCCTTAATTTCTAGTGAGCGTCGCAAAGTGCCAATAATTTTGTTCCCATGGATGCTGAATCCATTCTCTCAAATTCAGTAGATATTTTGTCAACTCCTGTACATTTGTCGTTTTCAATTCGTCGTTATTGTCCCGTCGTATCGGTCTCAATAAATAATAATAATAATAATAATAATGAAAATTGACCTTTTTCTTGGACGCCAAACTTATGCACACGCTTTGAGAAAAAATTATGCTGAATTAAAAAAAAAAAAAAATAGGGAAATGGTTTTGCCAAGAGATCGCCCACCATGAAGTGTCTCATTTTCTGAATCAACCTGTATACATATATATATATATGGATTTATATTATATAGCGAGGTATCTCTCGGCACAATCACGCACGGTTCGCGGCATGTCGATCCCTCTTGCTTGCACTCTTGCCCTAATCGTGTTATATATATGTATATTATATATATATATAACATGAAGCAAGAGGCGAGAGGAGAGGGGC